>CM065746.1:10024715-10029715 GCA_033310375.1 Conus canariensis
AAGTGCGGACAAACTGTTCATTTTTCCAGTTAGATATAGCGAAAAGACAAAATGTCGCTGATGTGTTATCATCAGATGATGAAATTGTAATAAAATCAGTTGCGAAATTCATCGCGGAAGCATTGAAAATTAGACGGATGAAGGATAGTGAAATTGAAGATAATACATTATAAGAGATATCTGAATGAATGTTATTCATCGCATGTTGAAGAGATCAGTAAGATACAATGTCATCATTTGATTGAGTGGATGGTCGAGTCAGTCTTTTTTTTTTTTTTGTCATGTTGAAGACATCAGTAAAATACAATGTCATCTTTTGATTCAGCGGATGGTCGAGTCAGTCTTAAGGTGTTTTTTGTTTTGTTTTGTTTTGTTTTTGTTTTTTAACCTTACTGCATTACTCCTGTGCGGGAGGTGAGGACATAACGAAATGTTACGAATTTATTTGTTTTTGTTAATTTTGGATTTGATACACACTAGGAATGAAAGTGTACTATTTGTTTGCAGGAAAGGAAGAGGGAAATGTTTTGTTCTGTTACCTCTCCTCCCTTGTCAAAAGACCTCTTTGGTAATGACAATAAAATATCAAAGTGTCAAAGTCTCTCTCTCTCTCTCTCTCTCTCTCTCTCTCTCTCTCTCTCTCTCTTTTCTTTCGTTTTTGTTTTTCTGACCTTTCACCCCCTACCCCCTTACCTCTCCCTACTCCACCACTTCACATACTCCAGATACTGCCTGTTCCCTCTACTCCTCACGATTCCATCTGTATCTCATTCTTTCTCTTACTCGGCATTCTCGCTCTTACTTCTCCTTCTCCGAAAGTCTCTAAAGCCTTCAGGAGAGCAATGAAAAAGCTGTGCAAAAAAAGCAGACCTCTCAGCTGTGAACTACACGAGAGGTACAATTGATGCAAAGTTTCATCGCTAAAACAGGTGTGGGGAGGTACCACTGGACATCTCTCTCTCTCTCTCTCTCTCTCTCTCTCTCTCTCTCTCTCTCTCTCTCTCTCTCTCTCTCTCTGCACAACTATTGCCTGTGTCTTCCGGTCTAGCCTCTCATTTCTCTCTCCCCATCAGTGTCCAAAGCCTTAGTTAGTGAAGAGCTATAAAAAAAAAACAATCTGTATGAAAGCAAATCGTTGAGCATAATGGACAATATGAGTTGTACAATCGATGCAAAGTGTTAATATCAGACAGAAGGTGTAGGCAGCTACCTCTGGAGACTCTCTCTCTCTCTCTCTCTCTCTCTCTCTCTCTCTCTCTCTCTCTCTCCTTCTCTCTCTCTCTGTCCCCCTCCTCCTACTCCTCTTCCTCTCGCCTATCTATCCTTCTTTCCAGTTCAACCTCCTGTGTTTATATCCCTGTTTCTCTGCAAGTCCTTATTCTCCTCTCGGTTACATGGCGCCTTTGTCTGGGCAATGGCCCCACAAACCAAAAGATGTTGCAATTACCAGAAGAAGTGGGCATTCAAGACTTGACCAGTACGCTGGTTTATGTCCCTCTCTCCCTTCCTCCCAGCCTCCGTCTCTATCCTCTTCCGTCCCTCAATCTTTTTTGTTCAGATTAGGCTTCGTGTAGTGCAAACGGACCAGCATCTACACAGTGAAACTACTACGAAGAAACGTAACCTGGCTGCTAACTAGAAAGGTATGGGACCGAACCTTATCTCTATCCTTTTCTTGAAGAAACGTTCCGATGAGAGGCTAGAAATGTGTACGGAGACAGTTATTGGAGAGTTTTATCCCTAGCTAATTCAAAACTGTGCCAGAGTGTATTATATTCCAATATAGTAATGCATAGTAATTTTCTTCCTTTCCTTTCATTTCTGTACAGACATGGAGATTTTCCATCTTCACAACACTGGGAGTCTTTCTCAGCGACTTCGACCGACTAGGCAGCTTATCTTGCAAGGTGGGTGCTTCATGTTTGTTTGTTTTGATTGTGTATGTGTGTGTGTGGTTTTTTCTTTGGTGGACTTGGGGGGGGGGGGGGGAGCCCTTTGTAGCCCAGTGCCTGTCTTCAGTACCTGGGGAGTTGTCTGTTGGGGAGTTCTCGTCCTTAGTTCTCTGGTAAGAAAAAAAACTACCCAGGAATCACAGGATAGGACGGGGAGGAGAAAGAAAAAGCCGGAATGGTTGGTGGGTTGCTCAGTTAACTGGAGTACCCCAACTCAGGAGCTGGGGCTTTTAAGGTGGCCCACCGTAGCCCAGTGGACTCAGCACTGAGTAAAATCAGCCATGCATCCCACTAACTCACACAGTCCATGACTGGAGCACCTCCAGTTTTGGTCTGCTGCCTGCTTATTCGCCAGCGAATCAGCCAATAGTTAACCCCCCGTATCTGACAGACACTTCTTGACTTGTCTCCCTGGGATGCGTTCTAGCTGAGGATGATCGCCCTTTTGAATTGGAAGCAGCATGTCCGAGGAACGCGTGAAACCATCTGGAGAACAGTGTCGGAGAGTTGAAGAATCGTCCTGATGAACAGCTAGCTATAAGAATGTATCCTGACGCTACTGTCTCTTGTTGGCTTCGCCCCTTCAAAGCCTAGTATGTTCATAGCCAAAGTTTGGGTGTGGGGTGTATGCGCGCGCGCGCGTGCGTGCGTGCGTGCGTGCGTGCGTGCGTGCGTGCGTGCGTGGTGTGTGTGTGTGTGTGTGTGTGTGTGTGTGTGCTTTCTTAGATTGAGCCGGGTTTGGGGAGGAAGGGGCAGAAGGAACGTTGTGGAAGGGGCGGGGGAGGCTTCAGTTTAAGGGTGTTGCAGTAGTATATTCTGTGCGTTCAGATAAGCCACTTGTCTGTACATGCACAACCAACTTACCTCTTTGAGCATTATTGTAGCTATAACGTCATGGGAAGGATGGGCATCAGTGCTGCATTTCTCCACTAACCCTAGGGGTGCCACAAGGCGAATTATAAGCAGGGAAAGGGAGGAGGCTGTGCAAAGAAGGGAAAGCCCGTTGTATGTTACAATCTAAAGGGAAAGCCCGTTGTATGTTACAGTCTAAAGGGAAAGCCCGTTGTATGTTACAATCTGTTGGAAAGACCCCTGCATACGATGCTATTAGAAGCATTCAAGGAATATGGGAATTCAGCGGCGTTCGGGAATGCTTTGAAGAACAAATGGTGCCGAATGAATTCATTTGTGAGCAATCTAAGCGACAGTTATCCGTTGAAAGTCATCCGTATTATAATTACTGTAGGGCCACATTCCAAAAGACATCTTCCGCTATCTGTATGTTAGTGTGTGTGTGTGTGTGTGTGTGTGTGTGTGTGTGTGTGTGTGTGTGTGTGTGTGTGTGTGTGTGCCTAAAAGATATACACCACTAATAATAGTATGATGTGTGTTTGTGTGTGTGCGTGCGGGCGAGTGTGTGTTTGTGTGTGTGTGCGTGTATGTGTGTGTGTGTGATTGTGTGGTGTGTGTGTGTGTGTGTGTGTGGTCGTCGGTTTAATGTCCTTCCACTAAAGTGATTCAGACAGTTTATGTGTGGGTGAATGAAGTATGCAAGTGTATGAAGTGTATTATTCCATTAACGATAGAATATGACATCCCCTCCTCCTCCCCCCCCCCCCCCTCATCTCCCATCCCTCTTCCACCTTGACAATTTTAAGTGAGAAGTGATAAAATCTACAGATAAGGACCAATTGAACTATTTAACAAACACTTACAAACTGAGTCAAGAACAGAGTAATTGTTTAAAACATATGGTAAAGGCAATGAAGTCGATCCATCAGTGTAACCATCAATACCCGAATGTCTTAGGAGCTCTCTTGCTCTTGGGCATTGAATCAGCAAATGACTGACATTTAAGGATTTCCCACACATACATTTAACATTATGACAATGTTTTGTTTTCAATGCATTCAAACGGAATCTATGGATTAAACTTTCAATCTCCCTAGACGAGGAGGGGACTTGTTTGAACGTTTTCCCATTGTACCCATCACTAAATTTTACACAGTTGTGATAATATTGAATGTCCGAGTTCATCAATGAGGTTTTTTTAACTTTTTTCTCTTAACGTTGAATTTATAATTGAAAAACATTCATTCAAATCTAAGGGAACTTTGAGTGGTATTGCGTCACTGACATTTTGAGCTGCTTTTCGTGCAAGTTGATCTACACGCTCGTTGGGTACTATACCACAATGAGAGGGGATCCAACAAAAAGTGACAGTAATGCCTTGCATGGATAAAAGGTGAATAATGTGATGAATTTTAAATATCATATCAAGTCGGACTGAAGGACATGCATACTTGATCGAGTAGATTGCTGCTTTAGAATCAACACCTATTAAGATTTGTGAACTTTTTATTGGAACATTTAGAATAAAATCAACGATTTAAGTATAGCAAGTAATTCGGCACTGAATATGGATAACTGTTTACCAAGATAGAAGAGCTTTTGTACTTTGAGGCTAGGGATTATGAAGGCTGCTCCCGTGTTATTATTTTCTAGCACTGAGCCATCTGTAAAAAATTTCAGATGATGATTGTACTTAGTTTCTAAATGAGTGTAAACAGATGTTCTTAAGATATGTGGACAATCCTTTTTTGAAACATCTGTATAATCAATATCAAAGGAGGCTTTACAGTGTTCCCATTTTGGAATAGGTGAATACGTGGGCTTTTGGGCTATGTTATTTTTATCTATTTTGGTATCCTTTAGACGATCAGCGGAAAATGAGTAAATAGACCTTGCTGACTGTATGTTTTTGGCACGTTTTCCAAAATCCTTCTCTGATTTTAAACATACTTCTTCTGAGCAAAAATTGTTTTGTGAGAAGCTCTTTAAGACAAATTTTGAAGTAGAAGCTTTCCGAAGTTCTGAAAGGGGCAAGACCCCTGCTTCATTATAGGTCCCTAAGTTAGATGTATGTGTGGGAACCCCAAGGGCAATTTTATACGCTTTGCAGCCAGTGCTCTGAAGTTTATTTAAAAGATATTGAGGTGCATTAAAAATACTTCTTGAGCGTAAGTTAGTCTGGAGCGAATAAGGGCA
>CM065746.1:10032215-10034715 GCA_033310375.1 Conus canariensis
GGATATTTTTTTTTCTCTATTCTGTACTGATGTAAACATTGTTCAGCAAATAATGCTATGACGAAAAATATCATGCGTATGCTTTTGCAGACACTGATGATGGTGGTAGAATAGCGGATAGTAGCAGGGTGGTATAGTGCCTGAAAGGAAATACAAACATATAGCAGGAAGAGGCAACTAGTAAACGACAAGTTAGAAAGACAGCTTTGCTCCTGTGGTAATACATTCACACGCCTTTAACTCCAAATGAATACTGCTAATGGCACCAGCTCACCTGGCACAAACACATTCACATGACACACAGGAAGAAACATGGACAATATAGAAATAAGAAGAAACCATTTCAAGCTTGCCCATGTTCTCTGCGCCTGTGTGTGCTTGGTGACTTGTATTTGTGCCAGGCGAGCAGATCCTGTCTGCTGAAATCGTTTGGAATTATGGGTGTGGTCATGTCTCATCATGGAAACAACAACCATCTCTCTCCGTTGTCTGGTATGTTACATGATGGAATGTGACATGATTTAATTTGACAAGTTATATCATTTCATATGATCAAAAATACCGTTCACTGTATACTATAATACAATAGAACAATGTAATATAATATATTGTAATTTGATATAATACAATATAATATGATATAATGCAATGTAATATAATATAATTACACGCACACACACACATTCACACAGATGCACACAAACGCGCGCGCACGCGCGCGCACACACACACACACACACACACACACACACACACACACACACACACACACACACACACTTACTCACACACACGCACACAAACGCGCGCACGCACACACACACACACACACACACACACACACACACACACACACACACACACACACACACACTCAAGCAGGCAAGCACGCATGCATGCACTCACAAACACAAACATGCGCGCGCACACACACGCGCATGTAGACGTGCGCACACACACGCACACAAACTCACACACACACACACACACACACACACACACACACACACACACACACACACACACACCACACACTCACTCACTCACATATACACACATATACATGATACCTTTCACAGACACACATAATTCTCCTTTTTTTTATTAAACTACAGAAAACAGTTATTCAGTTTGATATTTGAAATAAAGTAATGGAAACAAAAATCGACATCATTGATATTTTCGTCTTTAGATCCTTTCATTTATCACTTTGTTGAAATATTGCTCCCACCGACAGATGTGTATTTTAGCATTTTCACTCCATACATGTAAATGCTCGGATGACATTAAAGCCAGCCTTGTGTTTTTCTGTGTGGGGTCCATTCGTTCTTTTCCCTCATACAATATTCATCACATGTTCCAGACTGGAACGGGCAGAACCATAACACATGTACATTAGCTTTGAGATCAATGGTGATGCTTTATCTGGTCGTAAATATCTGACTGCCTCTGAGAAACATGAAGCACCACTCTGTAGAAGTGTTATAGGCATGAGGAACTCCATACTTTCAGACACTACACTTTTTGAAGAACAATGATTTTTTAGACTTTATTGATCAGATCTCTCTCTCTCTCTCTCTCTCTCTCTCTCTCTCTCTCTCTCTCTCTCTCTCTGTCTCTCTCTCTCTAAGTGTCCATGCACATATGAGTGTTTGTGTCTGTGCAAGCATGCATTCTTCCATGTCTGTGCCCGTGTGTCTGTATGCGCATGTATTCATGGCTGTCTGCAATATCTGTGTGCGTATGTGGTGGTGTGTTTTGGGGAGGACAAAACGGGAAGAGGCTATTAACACTACATACATTTATCCAAAAAGAAGAAACAAGAAACATGAGGAAAAGAACACACAAGAAAAGATGACGAGAAACAGAAAGTGGCGAAAGACAGAAGGAGATGGGAGAGATAGGGACGTTGCGCATGACAGACAGACAGACAGGAACAAGCACTTGCTATGACAATGAATCAGTAACCTCATCCATCAAAAGACAACTCTCTCAACGGAGGACAGACGCAGATTAAGAGTTTATCCATTTCTTTAGAAAAACGAATCCCTTCACCAAAATGACAAGCGATGAGAACACACAGACCTTTCGGGCCTTACAGGCCTTTCCTTCTCCATGAAATGAAACACTGCTTAAAACCCGGGCACCGGTAACGTGAGATTATCGGCAATCAATGGCCTCCACAACGCCAGCCTTGAGAGCCCATCACATTAACAGAGTTTGCAGTGGGAGAAAAGAAGGGGAGATAAACGCACGGGGCTTTTAGCTGTGTTTGCACAAGTAGCCAGCGATCGGTTTACACCTAAAAGCACATTAACCCTTTCCGGTAAAGCACCTGGCTAGACACAGCCTGTCTCAATCAATGGCGATGGCGACAGGGACGCATTGCTTGTAGTTCCCCCATCAGATTTTCCTTGGGATACTTTTTAAGAAACAAAACAATATGAAAAAAATAGAAACCACTTAGTCAGCAATCCTTCTCTGATTTAAGTGAAATGAA
>CM065746.1:10039715-10047215 GCA_033310375.1 Conus canariensis
AAGAAATGAAACTAGAATCCAAATGAAACAACACAGACAAAACATCATCTCCCATTCGAGCTCAGCAATGAAGAACACTCCATCGACAATTTAATCAGCCATTTAATATCTAATCAGAAACTTCAAACACCGTCGAAAGTAACAGGCCAGATGGCGAGTGTGAGCTTGTGAAACGATATCCGTCTCCTTGAGAAAAAAAAAAACATTATGTAGGTATTGTATAGTTTTCTTCTCTGTCTTCATTGATTTGACAAACGCCTTTGAGGTTTTCAACAGGGAGGCTGTTTGGGAGCTCTTGATTGCACTGGATGCCAACTGACATTTGTAAAGATTATCCAGCTCCCTCACGAAGGCATGACCGGCCAGATTTTCTCCAGAGGGCGTGTGACAGAAGCTTTTAAGATAAGCAATCGTGTGAAACAGGGTGGTGTCCTAGCTCCAGTCTTCTTCAGCATCTTCTTTGCATTCTGTCTTGTACAGTCCAGGGTCTAGAGAAAGAGGTGTACCTCTGAAACTGTCTGGTTTTGGCTTCCACTGTGCCAAAGCTAACAGCCTCCAGGATCTTCTCCAGGAAGTTCTCATCGTGAAAGACTGCGCTTGCGGTCCATGAGGACTCCAATCTGCAGTTGATGTTTGATCGTTTCTCAGAAGCTTTACATTTGTTTGGTCTGATGGTCAGTTTCTACAGAACCTAAGTGCTCCATCAACTTGCACTAAACACCAGCCAGCCCCCACCAACAATTACTTGCCACCTGTGGCAAGAGTTGTTGTGTGACAGGAGGCACCTTAGGCCGACCGAAAAAGTTACAAAGACTCCATCAAAACCACCTGTACTGGTGCAAGATGAAACCAAAGAAGCTGGAGGAGAATGCTGGAGATTGGTCTTTCAAGCAAGCTGTAGTTAAGCCTTTGTCATTTATGCAGACTTGTGGCATCAACGACTTACCACTGCTAGAGAACTATGCCACAGTCAAACACCAGCATTGACCACAATTACAAACTTCTAGGGACGCTACTGCTCTAGACTCTAGGCCTCCACGCTGCAAAGGCAATTTCATTTTTATTGATGAACTGCAGAAACAAAGAAGTCTTCATGGAATACTGACAAATTCCAATAACTTCTCCAGCCAATCAGAAGACGCTGCCATTTGTGGCGCCGGAGAAGAAAATAACGGCTGGACACAGTGACTAACTGTCTGCTTTTTGAGAGTCAGCCTTTAGATTCAAAATTTATTTTGTTTGTATTAAAGATGACGTGGATTTAAACTGAAAAGAAACTGAATTAAAACTAGATGTTTTCTTTGTTTTCTTCTCTTTCCCTTGTATTCATAATCATCAACATGGGTTACGTGATTCGTTGAATCCTGTAAACTTCGTCGCCATTTGTAATAGAGAAGTCAGAATTCACGTGCTGTGCACAAGAAGAATACAAGCAAATTCCACTGTCATGATTCGGAATTTGTTTACTTTGTCAATGGCAGTCAGAACTTACTTCCCAACTGTTGTTTCTCGATTTACTGTTTGTCTTGAAGGGAAGCTCTGCTCACTCTTCAGTTGCTAGCTTCTTCCACCCCCATTGATTGTATTGCCATGGGTACAAAGGGAAGACACGTCTAAAGAGAAGACTTCCTTAGCTTGGATTCAGTTCCTGAGATCAAGTCTTTCAAAAGCTGAATGACGTCAGCACAGATCATCACAGTAAGAAACTTCAGTTCTTTGGCTTCAAGTGATTAGAAAGTAAACGAAGTAATTCCTAGCCTAATTACCTTCTCTATTTTTCTTACATCCTTGCTCGCTTGCTTTCTCCCTTTCTTTTCTCTGTCCTCTCTTTCTTTTTTTTCCTTTCATGTTTTTTTCCCCAGAATTTTCACCTTCAAATAAACAAACCAAAGGACAGAAACAGAGAAAGATAGAATCAACATTACTATTTTCACTATATGAGCAAGATTCGGTTTCGCACGTCTAATCCATTAGCTCTTTCATCACATCCATTGATTGTATGGTCCAAATTGGTTCAAACACGAATAGTGTATTATTGACCGTGTGTATTTGCTTGGCCATTATGACTGGCTTTTGTAAAGAGAACTTCTTGCTGAGTTTCAGAAAAAAACAAGATAGCAAAGATTGAGAGTGTGTGTGCTGCTTTCCACTGAACTTTCTTTTTTCTTTTTCTTTTTCTTTTTTTTTCTTTTTTTTTTTTTTTTTTTTGGAGTCGGGGTGGGGGTTGGGTGGTTTGTGGGTTGGTCTTTGAAGCATGCACACACATATAAATTCAGCTAACTCTCTCTCCCTCTCTCTCTCTCTCTCTCTCTCTCTCTCTCTCTCTCTCTCTCTCTCTCTCTCTCTCTCTCTCTCCAATTATGCCTGTCTGTCTTTCTGTCTCTGCATCCATGGGTACTCTGATCAACTGACTCTCACAATGTACGTTTAGTATTACACTCGTGGTGTATTGCCCAATTCTCTAGTACTGTTTATATGCAAATGAAATTTCAGGACGCGCGTGAGCTTCTTCGTGCATAGAAGCACGCGTACATTCACAAGGACAAATGCACACATCACACACGCATACGGTCTCTGTCTCTGTCTCTGTCTCTCTCTCTCTCTCTCTCTCTCTCTCTCTCTCTCTCTCTCTCTCTCCTCTCTCTCTCTCTCCCTCTCTCTTTCAAACATACCCCACACACACACACACACACACACACACACACACACACACACTAAGACAGACAGACAGACAAAGCCAGAGAAACAAATGGAGATACACAGACAGACACACACACAGACAAAATGAAACATAAAAAGAGGCAGCATGGACCTCCAACGAAGACAAAAGAACCCAGCACTTCTTTCCAAGGGATGTCTAAAAACAATACACAGCAGACACGGGTTTAAAACCTTCCGAGAGTGGTCTCTCATGTCGCTCTAGGCAACGAGACATTTACGTGACAAAAGCTAGATTGAGCATCAGCCCCAAAGACCAGTCTAATGTATAGTGTCGCTTTCTCTTGTTGTTGGATGTGAACATGCCATGAATATTGCATGAGGGGAAAGGGGCAGTGGAAATGGGGAAAGAGGAAAGCTAGAGGATTAGATACGGGACAAACTGACGGTGACATGCGTGTGAAAATTGTTTAAATCTTTAAAAGAAAAGAAAAAGGGGGGGAGGAGGCGAGGGGAGAAACGTTTCTTGCCTCTAATGTGTGCAGCCCTGAACAAGTGTTCCTGCTGAGAAATCCCTTCTTCTGAGGTTTATGTCATAATCCATCTGTAAGGATTTCTAGTCTATGATCTTCTCAACCATCTGTCAACCGCATTTCTGAGTCTGCTGTGGATACTTCTCACCATCTGTCAACTTGCATTTCTGAGTCTGCTGTGGTACTTCTACCATCTGTCAATGCATTTCTGAGTCTGCTGTGATACTTCTCACCATCTGTCAATGCATTTCTGAGTCTGTTATGACACTTCTCACCATCTGTCAACTGCATTTCTGAGTCTGTTATGAAGATCCACAGAACAAAGATGGGATGTGTGAAGACTCATCTGAATGAGCGGCAGCGCACTGCATCAGCAGATAAGACGTCGGAAGACCAAGGCCAGGATTTAAACCACAGTGCCAAGGACATCCACGCTGTTGGTTCGGATGAGGAATTTGCACAGGCCCTCGATGCCAGGCGCCTGAAACTCAACCTGCCACGAGCAAACGAAACTGAAGATTGGGAGAAACTGGATGCAAAAATCGTCCAAAGACTCGATGCACTGATAGGGAAAAGCACCCTGGAACACAAACTAGCCACATATGGGGACATTGTGTATGCCACATGTAGAGACGCCTATGAAGCAAAACTACCCAAAGAGAAAACACCTCCAAAGAAATCCAGACGCCAAGAAAAGATGGACAAGATCAGGGTCCAAAAGAAAAACCTCAAGATGCAAATGAAGACCGCACTGCCAACTGAAAAACAAGGCTTGGAAAAACTGTGGAAAGACCTGAAAGAAAAACACAGTGCCCTCAGCAAAGCGGAATCTGCGAGGAAGAGGAAGAGCAAAAAGAAGAAGACACAAGAGCGCTTCTTCAGAGACCCCTTCCAGTTTGCCAGAACACTGTTTGAGCAGCCAAAATCTGGGACCCTAAGTGTGGACAAAGGAGTTCTTGAGCAGCATCTGAGGAAAACATACTCTGACCCACAGAGCAAAGCACCACTCGACATTCAAGGTCTGGTGTGGCCAACCAACCCTGAGGAACAGTTCAATGGCAAGCCTCCAACGTTGGCGGAAATCAAGAAGGTGGTCGACAAAGCCAGAGCCAAATCATCACCAGGGCCAAACGGAATACCTTACCAGCTTTACAAGAAATGTCCCAAGGTGCTGGAGTGGCTCCACAGGCTGCTGCGATCGGCTTGGAGAAACCAGAAGATCAGCGGCCAGTGGATGACGGCAGATGGTGTGTACATCCCCAAAGAGCAAAACTCAAGTGACATTAGCCAGTTCAGGCCAATATCACTACTGAACGTCGAAGGGAAAATCTTCTTCTCTGTCATGGCAGCAAGGCTGACCAAGTACCTGATGGAAAACAAGTACTTGGATGTGTCAGTCCAGAAAGGTGGCATCCCAGGCGTGGCTGGCTGTGTAGAACACGCCACAATGATCTAGGACGCAATCCAAAAAGCAAAAACAGAAAAGAGAGACCTGGACGTAGTGTGGCTTGATCTGGCAAACGCATATGGATCTGTGCCCCATGAGATGATACAGTTGGCTCTTGAGATGTACCATGTGCCAAAGAACATCCGCGACATGCTCAAGAAGTACTTCAATGGCTTCTCAATACGGTTCTCTACCAAGGAGTACACAACAGACTGGATCAACTTGGAAGTGGGTATTGCAATGGGCTGTGCGATTTCCCCAATACTGTTCGTGCTGGCAATGGAACTCATCTTGAAAGCAGCAACAAACAACGCGAGACAAACAGACCTTGGCGATGGATACAAGATGCCTCCTCTCAAGGCCTTCATGGATGACACTACAGTGATTTCATCCAGAGAAGACGAGACACGTCATGTGCTGGAGAGGCTGGACGACATAGTTGCCTCATCCAGAATGAAGTTCAAGCCAAAGAAATCACGGAGTCTCTCACTGAGGAAAGGAAAAGTGGCCGGATCTGTGGTCTTCAGTGTTGCCAACCAGGCCATTCCAACAGTCACAGAAGAACCAGTCAAGAGCCTTGGAAGATGGTATGATGATACGCTGAAAGACACACAAAGAGCAAAAGAAACCAAGCAGATGGCGGAGGAAGGCTTGGAGACCATTGACCAGTGTGGGCTCCCTGGCAAATACAAAGTCTGGTGTCTGCAGTTCATGCTGATACCAAAGCTGCTATGGCCTCTGATGATATACGACATCTGCACCAGCATAGTGGAGGCAATGGAAGCCAAAATCAACAAGTTCACAAGGAAATGGCTTGGTGTCCCCCTGTCTGACTGACATAGCGCTGTACTGTCGCCAAGCAAAGCTGAAACTGCCCCTGAAATCCATCCTGGAGGAATACAAAGCAGGGAAGATCAGACTTCAAAGCATGCTGGAGGACTCAGGAGACAAGGTGGTAGAAGCAATCAAGCCCCAGCTGAAGACAGGCAGAAAATGGAAAGTTCAAGAGGCGATGGATTCTGCAAAAGAAAGTCTCAAGATCAGAGAAATAACAGGACACACACAGACCAACAGACAAGGACTGGGGGTGACCAAAACTGAATGGTGGTCAAAGGCCAAAGGAAAAGCCAAAAGAGACATGATGATTCAGGAGATGAGAAAAGAAGAAGACCAAAAAAGACTCCAAAAAGCAGTCCAGCAGAGCCAGCAAGGGCAATGGACAACGTGGGAGAATGCACTCCAAAGAAGTCTCACTTGGAATGACATTTGGCACATGGCCCCTCTCAGGATCAGCTTCATTCTCAGATCTGCATATGACCTTCTGCCCTCAAATGCAAACCTGGTGAAGTGGGGGAAAACAGACGATCCTGCATGCCCCCTCTGCCATGAAAAACAAACAGTGGAGCATGTCCTAAGCTCATGTAAAGTAGCCCTGGCTCAAGGAAGGTACACATGGAGGCACAACCAAGTGCTCAAAGAAATTGTACAAGTAGTCTGGGCTAGTACCAACACCACAAAAGGGAAAATCAGGACTCCAAAAGCACCCGCAACATTCTTCACGGCAGGAGGCAGCAAATCATGGCCAAGAACAACAGTGCCACTCGAAACATGCAGGCAGAGTCTGCTGGACGGGGCAGATGACTGGGAGTGCACTGCAGACCTCCCAGAATGGAAGAGTCACCCAGAGATCATCAGCAAGAGTGGCATGAGACCAGACATAGTAGTCCACTCTAAGTCAACCAAGCAGCTGATCATGATCGAGCTCACGGTGCCATATGAGAACAGAATGGAGGCAGCTCAAATCTACAAGACTGAAAAGTATGCTGATCTGGCAAACAGCCTGAGGAGAGAAGGCTATCAGGTCAAAGTCCTCACTGCAGAAATTGGAGCTAGGGGGTTTGTAGGAACGTCTGCATACAGCCTCATGAAACAGCTCTCAGTTGCAGGGAAGGAAAAAACCAGAGCCCTGAAAGCAATGGCAGAAGCGGCAGAGAGGTGTTCAAGCTGGATCTGGTCAAGGAGGAACAAAAGTGAACTTCATAAGGCTTAATTTCCCTACAAATATCAGGTGTCCCTGTGGCTCAGTGGTTAAAGCGCGAGTCATTAAGTGGAAAATAAGCATGTCCAGAGGGTCATGGGTTCGAATCCCAGCCATGGCTCGTCCCAAGATGGGAAAAAAAAAGGGGCAGCAGAGGGACATCCGGAGTCATGAACCGGGTGTGGCCCAACCCCCCTAGAGTGTCAGGAGATAAGGGCCGAAACACTTGCTTGAAGGGGGCTTCTCTTCTGAGGACTCTCTGCTGCCACGCTCTCCACGAGTTTCTTTCTACTTATGATACTTCTCACCATCTGTCAACTGCATTTCTGAGTCTGCTGTGATACTTCTCACCATCTGTCAACTGCATTTCTGAATCTGTTGTGATACTTTTCACCATCTGTCAGCTCCAATTCTGAGTCTGCTGTGATACTTCTCACCATCTATCAACTGCATTTCTGAGTTTGTTATGATACTTCTCACCATCTATCAAGTGCATTTCTGAGTCTGCTGTCATACTTCTCACCATCTGTCAACTGCATTTCTGAGTCTGTTATGATACTTCTCGCCATCTGTCAACTGCATTTCTGAGTCTGTTATGATACTTCTCGCCATCTGTCAACTGCATTTCTGAGTCTGCTGTGATACTTCTCGCCATCTGTCAACTGCATTTCTAAGTTATACTTCTCACCATCTGTCAACTGCATTTCTGAGACTGTTGTGACACTTCTCACCATCTGTCAACTGCATTTCTGAGTCCCGCTGTGATACTTCTCACCATCTGTCAAGTGCATTTCTGAGTCTGCTGTGATACTTCTCACCATCTG
>CM065746.1:10057215-10067215 GCA_033310375.1 Conus canariensis
GCAGTTGGAGAAAAGAAGGGGGTAAATACACGGGGCTTTTAGCTGTGTGTTTGTACAAGCATCCAGCGATCGGTTCACACCTAAAAGCACATTAATTCTTTCCGGTAAAGCACCTGGCTAGACACAGCCTGTCTCAATCAATGGCGACAGGGAGCACTTTCCTTTTAGTTCTCCAGTCAGATCTTGCACAGGGTGCTTTCAAAGAAAAAGTTGTAAATAGATAGACAAATCATGGTCTGTATTACTTTTATGAATGAAACAAATTTTATCTTAATAAGATGGAAAGGAGTGCAAACGAGAATCACTATTCTTATCCGTGACCGAATGCAAATAGGGCTCTGTGATTTCGTTTTAGAATCCCAACCAAATATGTCAGTAGTACATAGATCGTGTGCAGCCTCCATAAACTGCAAAGCAAATGTTATTTACTTGCTTGTTATGTAAACAATTCACCATGCATGGTTGAGTTGTAGTAACTTTCTTTGGATGAGTTGTTTAAAGCAGGAACTATAGTTCATAGAGCTGTACACAAACAAAAGTAATTTCAGGGAATTCGGTGACAGACAGTATTAAGCCATTCATATTCCATCATCAGCTGGAGGGTTCGTTGATTTTGTTTCTGGTTCCAGACTTCTGTTTCCATTTCTAATCAGTTTATGACAACACAACACACACACACACCAACACACACCACACCACACCACAACCACACACAAGTGCTTGTCCATGAATTCACTCACAATGTTAGAGCTTCAATGACATGAACATCCAGTAAAAAATGTAATTAACTCTCTCTCTCTCTCTCTCTCTCTCTCTCTCTCTCTCTCTCTCTCCTCTCTGTGTTTTTTTTTTTATTTTTCTCTTTATCTCTCTGATTGTATGAAGTTTTCAGATGATTCAGAAAGTGGTAATGTAAATAACTCGGATTTATTTTTTTTTTTAAAAAGCTCCTGATAAATGCAAATAGACATACAATTTGTGATACTTAATCCAGTTCACAAATACTTCAGCAGTCTGTCTTCTGTGCTATAAAAGACATATGAATTCAGACTGGATCCATTCTTCCTCTTTCCCTCTCCCCCACGTCCCACCATCCTCTGATCGTTCACAGCAATATCACAGTGCGGGAACACTGCGCCCAGGACGCCAGCCTTGCAGGAAAACATTCCATCCAGTTCCAACACTCAATGCACATTCCGATAATGGATCTGCCTTTCAGAGGCGGATTTTCTCTTTCCTGTCAGAGGTTTTAACTCTTTAGCGAACTGGTAAAAGTAAGAGACTGGTGATGGAGAGACGGACGGACATGTACACTCACTCACTCTCTCTCTCTCTCTCTCTCTCTCTCTCTCTCTCTCTCTCTCTCTCTCTCTCTCTCTCTCTCTCTCTGTGACACACACATACATATATACATGCTTCCATGTATGTATGCATACACACACACACACACACACACACACACACACACACAACACACACACAAAACACACTCACACACACACACACACACACACACACACACACACACAACACACACATACACACACACACACACAACTCTCTTGCACACACACACCGCGCGCGCGCGCGCGCACACACACACACACACATATCGATAATGAAAGTGAGTTCTGATGTAACAAGAATGTAAAGAAGTTATTACTTTTAGCTCTGCTCATTCTATTTGTCGCTTGTTCTTACCCTTCCCCACCCCATTCCCTCCACCATCACTCTCTCTCTCTCTCACTCTCTCTCTCTCTCTTCTCTCTCTCTCCTCTCTCTCTCTCTTTCTCTCTCTCTCTCTCTCTCTCTCTCTCTCTCTCTCTCCTCTCTCTCTCTCCTCTCTCTTTGTTCTTCGTGAACTTTTTGAAAAGAAGGAAGGAAAAGGAACATTTTATAGCTGCACTGGATTACCCATTTGGCCATTTTGTTTGTCTGCATACACAACGGACTTCATCCATTCAGTGTGTTTTTGCTTGTCTGACGTTAAATCTCTTTGTCACATGAATGTCTACTTGCTCTTTAGAAACATGGACGCCACTCCACAGACGTTTTTTAAAAGCATGTGTACTTTCTTACTGTCACACATTACATCATTAAAAAGTCAATTTTGTTTTTCATTTACTTTAGATTCTCTCTCTAGCTCTCTCTCTCTCTCTCTCTCTCTCTCTCTCTCTCTATCTATCTCATCTATCTATCTGTCTGTCTATCTATATTTGTCTGTCTATCTATCTATCTGACTATCATCTATCTATCTATCTATCTATCTATCTATCTGTCTGTCTGTCTATCTATCTATCTCTGTCGTTTCCACGTGCTCCCAGCTTCTCTCTCACTCTCTCTCTCTCTCTCTCTCTCTCTCTCTCTCTCTCTTTCTGTGTGTGTGTGTGTGTGTGTGTGTGTGTGTTGTGTTCTCACTGTGTCTCACTGTCTCTCTCTGTATCTCTGTCTCTGTCTCTTCTCCTCTCTCTCTCTCTCTCTCTCTCTCTCTCTCGTCACTTTCTGTCTTCTCTGTCTCTTCTCTGTCTCTGTCCTTCTCTGTCTTCTCTTCTCTCTCTCTCTCTCTTCTCTCTCTCTCTCTCCTCTCTCTCTCTCTCTCTCTCTCTCTCTCTCTCTCTCTCTCTCTCTCTCTGCACATGCGTGCATGCATCTTTTAGTCAAAGCCTAATCTATTTCTTCGTGCATCCATATAATATAGATATAGATATGTGATATTCTGTGATCGACAATCAATTCCCAGAACTTGAATCACTTGTGACATTAAATGGTGAACTTTTCAGCTACGTTTTGACGTCCAGATATAAGAAGCATAATGAATTAATTTACCGATGATAAACAAAGGCACCTGTTTGGCAGAAGTAGCTCTTCAAACCGCTGTTATCATGACCACACCAGTAGAAAGTGAGTGGCATCTTCAGTGGCATTAATACAAAAGACCTATACCTCTTTTCCGCAGCTTTTTTGTACTGTTATAAATGATTTATAGTCATTTATAAATGCCAAATTAAAATTTTGTCCCAATGTATTTCTAACTTTTATGTAAAGTAAAGTATTCGTCTTGCTGAGACTCTTAAACAAAATGACCACTAACACATTCAACTGTCTTTAAGAATGCTCAGAACATTTAAAAATAGTCAACGGGAAAGAAGAAAAAAAAAAAACAGAACAAAAATCTTCAACGTTTCGGTCATAGACCGTTTCAGGACTTGTGACATGAAACGAAAGACAACTATGTCACAAGTCCTGAAGACGGTCTGTGACCGAAACGTTGAAGATTTTTCTGTTGTTTTGTTTTGTTTTTACTATTTTCATATCTTCTGAGCATCCTCAAAGACAGTTGATATTGTTCATAGAAGGTGGGCAGTCAAACAATCTGTTTTATTGTTTGACCATGAACACAGTTTTCCTCATATTTGAATCTGTCCTCCAATGGCAGTTCCTGACGACTCTGTCTTGTATCTTCAAACAGTCCTGCAGATTCAGACTCCCTCCGTTCATCCTGTTTCCCTCTCCCCGCCATCCTCTGATCGTTCACAGCAATATCACAATGTCAGAACACAGCACCCGGGCCCCCAGCATTGCAGTAAAACATTCCATCCAGTTCCAACACTCAATGCACATTCCGATAATGGATCTGCCTTTCAGAGCGGGATTTTCTCTTTCCGTTCAGAGGTTGTAACTCTTTAGCGAACTGGTAAAAGTAATGGGTCGGTGAGGGAGAGACAGACAGGCAGGTGCTCTCTCTCTCTCTCTCTCTCTCTCTCTCTCTCTCTCTCTCTCTCTCTCTCTCTCTCTCTCTCTCTCTCTCCGTGTAACACACGCGCATATACACATATACATGCTTGCATTCATGCGCACGCGCACACACACACACACACACACCACACACACACACACACACACACACACACACACACACACACGCACACACACAAACACACACACACATACTTACATATACATATAAAAACACGCGCGCACGCGCGTACATACACACGCACGCGCACATGCACACGGGGGCACACACACACACACACACACACACACACACACACACACACACACACACACACACACACACACCATCGGTAAAAGGATATTCCAAGTGTGCCTGTATCATCTGCACCTGCATGTGCCTTGTGTCTGCAATTGCGCTAAGAAAAGTGGTGCCATATGCAGGATTCACGTGGTGTTGTGGGCATGCAACTGTCTCACTATGGGAGCAGTGTTGCTGTTCTTGTTCTTGTTCTTGTTCTTGTTGTCAACTGTTATTTGGTCAAATTTCGACACAAATTTAGTACGCATACACTGTGCGACATATTACATTATTACCATGTGCAGACTGCTCCAAAGATACCACACAGAATTCGAACCATGAGGTCAGACACCACCAAAGCCAGCTTCTGTGTTGCTCTGTGTCGGTTTCATTAGTCTTTTTTCCTTCATGCAATATTCATCACATGTTTCAGAGCAGAGTACACAGAACCGTAGTACGTCATAATAGCTCGGACATCATGGCTGACGATAATCTCGCCTTTGTCACGTGGATTTCCACCTACCTTCGAGAAGTTGTTAGAGGATGTGTTCTGCTTAACTTTCAGACTATACACTATTGAAGAACTACTTTCTTTCATCTCTCTCTTTCTCTCTCTCTCTCTCTCTCTCTCTCTCTGTCTCTCTATCTCTCTCTCTCGCTTCTCTCTCTCTCTCTCTCTCTCTCTCTCTCTCTCTCTCTCTCTCTCTCTCTCTCTCTCTCTTAGTGTATGTGTGCACGCTTGTGTGTGTGTGTTTGTGTGTGTGTGTGTGTGTGTGTGTGTGCTTGTGTGTGTGTGTGGTTGTGTGTGGTGTGTGTGTGTGTGTGTGTGTGTGTGTGTGTGTGTGTGTTGTATCTCTACATATGTATGTGTGTCTGTATCTGTGTGTTTGTGCAGGCATGTGTGTGCAGGCGTGGGTGCACTTGCGAATGTGCGTATGCGCACGCACACGCGTATGTGTGTGTTTATGTATGTGTGGGGTGTGTGTGTGTGTGTGTGTGTGTGAGTGTGTGTGTGTGTGGTGTGTGTGTGTGTGTGTCTGTCTGTCTGTCTGTCTGTCCGTCCAAGAGCGTGTTTATGTTTCCATGGTTGAGTGAGTGTGTGTCTGCATGTCTATGTGTTGCCGATGTGTGTTTGGGAGGAAGGAAAAAGAAAGAGCCATAAATACTCATATTCATTCGAAATGAGGAGAATGAAAATAGAAAGCAAAATGAATACAGAAAGAGGTAAACAAGGAAAGAATGACTGGAGAGAGAAAAGGAGATGGACAGAGAGGGAAAGGGTTTGTATGTCAGGCAAACGGAAAGACAGACTCAGTGCAAGAATACGATGACACACGTTCAATAGCCTCACGGATTTCAAGACGAATCTATAGCGTAAAGGCACAGTCTAAGAGATTCTCTGTTTTATTTCTTTAAAATCCCTTCACAAAAAATGCAGATAAGGAGAGTGAACATATTCGGGCTTGTCCTTCTCAATCAAAATGAAACATTGTTTAACATCCAGGCGCCACAAACGTGAGACTGACGGCAATCAATGGCTTTCAACACCGCCATCCAGGAGAGCCCAACACATCAATACAGTTTGCAGTTGGAGAAAAAAAGGGGGAATAAATGCAGGGGGCTTTTAACTGTGTGTTTGCACAAGTAGCCAGCGATCGGTTCACACCTAATAGCACATTAACCCTTTCCGGTAAAGCACCTGGCTAAACACAGTCTGTCTCAATCAGACGGAATGAAAATAAGGGTCACATAATTTTCTTTTAGAATCCTGTAAGATATGTCAGTAGTGCATGAAACGTTTTCAACCTCCATAAACTGCTTAGTAACTATAATTTCCATTTTTACTATGTAATGTAAACAACTTGCAAGATATGATTACACTGTAGTAAATTCTGTGAGTGTGTTATTAAAGATACTAATAATAATTTACTAAAATACAAAACGGTCGCGAAAGCAATTTTAAATTCAATTTGAAATGCTCAAGTTTATAAATGTGAGCATTGACATGCAGTCTATGTAATCATGGTTTTCTCTGTCCTCTTCTCAGAAGCCGCAAGAAAGAATAAACAATCAACTATTTCTGTTTACTTTGAACCAGTTGCCATGGATGCTTAACAAATGATAGAACTTAACATTAATTATCTTTCTTGTTTCAGTGTGATGGATATATATTTTTTTAGCTTCTTGTTTGTGAACCTATTGACTGACTGGTAGAAAAGTTTAGAGCCTGCTTAAACAAAATAATAAATAATATGTTTTTTTTAACCAAAGTCGTACCATGGCTGATTGTAAGGGCTGTGATATGTGAACATATAATGCTCTGTCTGATATCAAAGCTGTGCAAAGATTGCCTAAAGCATATGTCACATTTTTTTACAAATCCTTCTTGTGTTGAGTGTTCAGACGCAAACTCGTGTACGACGAATCAATGATGTCAGAATTAATCATGGAAGGATACAGATAAAATCTGTCAATTCTGGATGTATTTGAGAAAGAGGAATCAGTATGCAGCCGTACTGTGATGAATGACAGGAGCGCCATGTCTTTTGACATGCCAAGTTATAGACATAAATCAGGAGCTGAAAAACACCGATAACTAGCGTAACAGATCCCAGACAAAGGAGATGATCATGGCTGCAAGTGGTTTAGTTTCCCAGGGGGTATAATAGGTTCTATTTTTTCAGTGTTTGAGGATTCCTTGATTTTTTTTTTACCAGGCTCCAGAATTTTCTTTTGTTTCTCACTCTCGTTAGTTTATGATACACAAAGGTATCTTGAGTGTAAACTTTCACTACATGGACAGTGCAATCAGTTCCCTTTGTTAAAGAAAACACGCCAGTGATTCACAAGCGACTTTATTCATTCACGATGTGCAGAGCTTCAAAATGGTGTGAATATACAGTGAATGTGTTATAAGTACACACATTCTCTCTCCCTATTGGTATGACTATACAGTGAATGTGTTATAAGTACACACACTCTCGCTCTCCCTATTGGTATGAATATACAGTTAATGTGTTATAAACACACAAACACACACACACACACCACACACACACACACACACACACACTCTCTCTCTCTCTCTCTCTCTCTCTCTCTCTCTTTCTCTCTTCTCACTCTCTCTCTCTGTTGTATGTGTATGGACACAAACTAGTTAAACAGTTTGCACATGAGCTAGACAGACTTATGTTTTAGACAGGTTTAAAGGTGAATATTTACCGTCATGGGAAACGGAAAAATCCCAAAATACGAACGCTTTCCTTAAAAAGTGTAGTGAAAACCTATCCTATTCACCAGGGAAAAATCTACAAATTAGATTGTACTAGGATACTAACGATTTTGAAGTTGAAAAGTTCAGAGTGTGGGTGGATGAAAGCGTTCATTTGTGAATAATACACGCATAAGAGGAACGTATCCAAACAGGCAAACCAACACTCGCGTGTCCATCCATCCTTCAGTCCACTACAATACATTGTACATTCCGTGCGATGCAACCACAACTCACCCCCCCCCCCCCTTTCCTATCTCTGCACCTTCCCCTACCCACACCCATCCACCTCCACAAAGACAGCATGCCTGACTACATAGACATATAAATTGTAACATAATGATTCAAACACTGACATTCCACAGGCAGGTATGATTTAGATGAAGGCTGTATGTGAGTGTCTCAGTTATTCAGTTTTATTTTTGACAATTAGACTTTTAAAGCGGAAAAACGAAATCGTTTAAAAATCCATGCCGCAGAAGTACATACAAGTACCATATAAACAAAAGTACTTGCATAAAGAACGGTGGATACCTGTCACACAGTCAAAATCTCACGACTAAGTCGCCATAATAGTTAAAGTAGTATATTATACACTGTATCAGGAGATTTTATATGTAGAATATTTCATAGAACAAAGACACGGGTAAACCAAAATGATGCATAACAAAAAGAGACAGTAATAAAAGAGACAGTATCTCAGAAAGTGGGAGGGAATAAAAGAAAACTATTAACACAGAATTTCCAGGTAAGGATGCAGTTCATGCAGAAAGAAGAGGCCCTGGCATCTCCATCGGCAGAGACAGAGAGCGAGAGAGAGAGAGAGAGAGAGAGAGAGAGAGAGAGAGAGGAAAGAAAGAGGGAGAGAGCGATAGAGAGAGAGAGCGAGAGAGAGAGCGAGAGAGAGAGGAGAGAGGATAGAGAGTGAGAGAGCGAGAGAGAGAGAGAACGAGAGAGAGAGAGACGAGAGAGAGAGAGGGCGAGAGAGAGAGAGCGAGAGACAGAGAAAATATCTAAGACTAAACAGCAGCGCACCTCACAAGTGGAGTTTGTGTGTATGACCGTTTTTTTATCCCGCCATTAAGGCAGCCATACTCCATCTTTGGGGAAGGTGCATGCTATGTGTAACGTCATCCATACCGCCAAACTGGCCTTCTCTTCCGAAAGTTAGAGATGGGATTTTACGTGTGTGCAAGATGTTATGCGTGCGTTCACACTCGGAACCTCGGTTTATAGTCTCATTCGAAGGACTGTATGGGGAATGGAGTCAGAACCAATGTTAACTCCGAGGGAAAAATCCCCCTGTACCGAAATTCGAACCCGCAACCCCAGGATCACGAGCCCGGCGCTCTACCAACTGAGTTCCGGCCCCCTCAGACGTTCTTTGGCAGTTGCTGAGCGTGAGGCCAGGCCATGCACTGTAGTTGTCCTCCCATCTCCTCCGTCTTCCTCTCCTTCTGCCTTCTCGCGCTGTTTTTTTTTTTTGTGGAATGGTTTCGGCAAGTCGTGTTGATCTTCCTATATGACCATACCACCTCCTTCTTTTCACTGTGGACAACAGGTCTTCACAGGGTCCAGTGGCGTGCCTTAGTCTGGTCTGGACCTCCGGGTTGGTTCTGAGACTGCTCGTTATTTTCACCTCTGCTCTGCTGCTCACTGACTGAGCAGGTCTTGTCTCTGCTTTTTTTCCTTCCGTGCTCTAACGGGGCGTGGGGCTGCCTACTCGTTACGCTCAATTCAAGCCGTCTTCCGTACACATGAGTGGGATACGAGGCAAGAGTCTTGTTTACACATCCACCATGCTCCTCATTCCTCTTGTTTCTTTCTCTTGTCTTCTTTCCACTCGGTCGTTTGGGGGAAGGGTATTCTACTCGATGTTTGCTCCTCATCTCCACAGTTACTGGTTTCGTCGCTCCTGGTGGTATATACGAGAGAACCTATCGGCGTTGACCCTGTTCCTTGGATAGAGTCGTTGACGAGTAGAGGAAGCTCAGCAGTCAATTACTGTGAGTAAAGTCAGCTCGTGGGCTTCTCTTACTTAGACCGGCGATGACGCCATTCCGATGTTGAAAGACTTCATTCGTCCCTTCGTCCTTTAAGTCTTGTTCCCTTCTCCTTTTCTTTCAGTCAACACGTGACGCCTTCATCCTTTGTTTTCGCTCTGCATCGGTTCCTTCATCCTTTGTTTTCGCTCTGCATCGGTTCCTTCATCCTTTGTTTTCGCTCTGCATCGGTTCCTTCATCCTTTGTTTTCGCTCTGCATCGGTTCCTTCATCCTTTGTTTTCGCTCTGCATCGGTTCCTTCATCCTTTGTTTTCGCTCTGCATCGGTTCCTTCATCCTTTGTTTTCGCTCTGCATCGGTTCCTTCATCCTTTGTTTTCGCTCTGCATCGGTTCCTTTCATCCTTTGTTTTCGCTCTGCATCGGTTCCTTCATCCTTTGTTTTCCTCTGCATCGGTTCCTTCATCCTTACTTTCTGTGTAACTTCCCACTCCACGCAAACACTCACCACCACCACCACCACCACCACCACCACCACCACCACCACCACCACACATGAAGATACAGAAGAGTTGATTTTTATGAATGCTATTGTGGCACGGAAACCAACTTCGTTTTAGTCCCACTTTTAATCAATTGTATTTTTTCCCCATTGTCATGCCCATCGTGTTTCTTAAGATTGAAATAGTCGG
>CM065746.1:10072215-10084715 GCA_033310375.1 Conus canariensis
AATACCTCTGTCCGCCAACTTAGTTAGCCGCCTCACCCCCTCATTCAGTAACTTCAAAAGATGTTTAAGTCTGGAAACGAAATGTGATCATTAGGAGAGAAAGTCGTCTCCACCAATGAAAGAAACGTGGTTCTATTTCGTAGCATTGGCTGTTATGTCAGAGGATGCTCTGTCTTCAGCTTTTTACATTCAAAACCGTACCATTGTAAACACACGGTGTGTGCGTCTCTTCAGTTTTCCTCCACGTGGTTTTGTTGAGAGCACAAAGGCAAAGAAAATTATGGTTACTTTTCCTTTGAGTGCTTCTTACCCAAGTGGAAAGCTTGTTTCGAGCACGTATGTGAGATACAGCCCAAACTGCAAGAAGGTCACGATTCAAAAGTCCACTGCAAGTGTTCTGCCAGTAGGTTCTCCCCCTTGTACTGTTTCCCTTTCTTGCTTCCTCCTTGATTGTTTAGGAAAGTTCTGTTTCCTCTTCACTCCCGATCTTTTTGTCCGCGGCAATGGTCTTGTTGCAGTGGGTACAGAGAGGAGAAACTGTTAAGTTGTCGTCAGTTCCTGGGATCCGGTCTTTTGGAAAGCTGAAAGAGCTCATCAAAGTCTGTTGGGGTTCGTCATCTCAGTTGGTGAGCTTCCCCTGACTAGAACGGGAATGAGGTCATTCTCAATACGATTACTTTCCCTTTTTCTTTCTTTCTTTCTTTCTTTCTTTTTCTATGTCTTTCTTTCTGTGTCTTTCTTTTCTTCTTTATTTTCTTAGCATTCTTGTTGTTGTTGTTGTTGTTGTTGTCTCTCGAAATCGCTGATGACCAAGGACGTCACACTGACGAGGATTGGACGTGATGTAAGTGACTGCAGTTGATCAATGTGAGGTGGACATCACATTGACGAGGACTGGACGTGGTGTGACTGACTGCAGCTGATCAGTGTGAGGTGGACATCACATTGACGAGGATTGGACGTGGTGTGTGTGACTGCAGCCGATCAATGTGAGGTGGACATCACATTGAGGATTGGACGTGGTGTGTGTGACTGCAGCTGATCAATGGGAGGTGGACATCACATTGACGAGGACTGGACGTGGTGTGTGTGACTGCAGCTGATCAGTGTGAGGTGGACATCACATTGACGAGGATTGGACGTGGTGTGTCTGACTGCAGCTGATCAGTGTGAGGTGGACATCACATTGAGGATTGGACGTGGTGTGTGTGACTGCAGCTGATCAAGGTGAGGTGGACATCACATTGACGAGGATTGGACGTGGTGTGTGTGACTGCAGCTGATCAATGTGAGGTGGACATCACATTGACGAGGATTGGACGTGGTGTGTGTGACTGCAGCTGATCAATGTGAGGTGGACATCACATTGACGAGGATTGGATGTGGTGTGTCTGACTGCAGCTGATCAGTGTGAGGTGGACAAGTAGGGCTTTCAGCCAAGTCGGGCACGGTGGTCTCTGAGTTCTGAAGGTAAAGAGGTGGCCTTGGTCTTTTTCCGTGTGTGTGTGTGTGTGTGTGTGTGTGTGTGTGTGTGTGTGTGTGTGTGTGTGTGTGTGTATCTGTGTGTACGTGTGCGTACATTCGTGCATACACGTCTGTGTGTGTGCGTGGGTGTGCGTATGTGTGTGTATGAGTTTGTGTGTGTGTGTGTGTGTGTGTGTGTGTGTGTGTGTGTGTGTGTGAGTGTGTGTGTAAGTGTGTGTCTGTGCGTGTGTGTGTAAGAGAGAGAGTGAGAGAGAGGAATGGTAAGGTAATGTTGCTTATAGCTCAGCCGAACGCAAAGGACCATATTAGGGCTGTCACCGCGTTGAAGTCAACTCACAAGTCATTATTAGGAGAAAAAAACCTCATTCACAAAGAGAGAGAGAGAGAGAGAGAGAGAGAGAGAGAGAGAGTATGAAGGGGGAAAACTAAGACAAGAGGGACAGAGAGAGAGAAATACACATTAAACTGACAGATAATTACATCACAATGCACCTAAGGCATTAAAGTAATCAAATAATCAAGCAAGCAAGAAGAAGAAGCAGATGACGATTATCCATAATCTGAATTAATTAATATGTAACTAAGATAAGTATCTAAAATCCCTTAATGTAATTTTTTAGTCAAAGATTGTTTTTGAACAAACAGCAGACAACGTCTTTTTACAGATACTGGTGGACAATTTTCTTAATGATATGTGTAGAATGTATAAGCATTTGTCTCAAAGATGCCTCGATTTACTTGCACCGGTCAGAACGCCCATCCTTTGCATTCCATTGGGGTGGCTATTTTAGGTTCTCCTTGCCTCGTTGACTGCACCCATTCATGTTGGATTGAGTAGACAAAAGCGTTGTACTCAAACCGTATATTTGACCAGTTATGTTCTGTACTTCTTCTTGAGACAACAGTCTCTTTTTACTGTGGTACTGGATGGTTTTTTTATCATCCTATAGTACTGTTGTTATCAAATGACCATCGTCCATCAGCCTTGTTTTGCTTTTTTCTTATTTTTTGTATGTGTGTGTGTGTGTGTGTGTGTGTGTGTGTGTGTGTGTGTGTGTGTGGTGCATGTGTGTGTGTGCGTGTGAGGATGTGTGTGTGTGTGTGTACATGTGTATGATGTTGTTGTTATTGGCATGTCAACAGTTTTCCCATTGGTCATTTCCATTCATTTCCTTTCTAACCAGCATAATTATAATATTATCCTAATACCAACACTATTTCGCTTCCCACAGTTAGTCTCATTATGATCAAAATTCATCCACAATACCGTTTACATGTTTTTGTCCCCCTTTGTGTGTGTGTGTGTGTGTGTGTGTGTGTGTGTGTGTGTGTGTGTGTGTGTGTGTGTGTGTGTGTGTGTGTGTTTTCTTTTGTTTTCTAACACATGATACCCCGTTTCTCATTGATCATTTCTGTCTCTTCTCAACCAACACGATCATATCAATGCCAACACATTATTTCACCTGCTACAATGCACACCATCCAACTGTATTGTTTACTTTTTCAACAATACTACGTGCATGAATTTCCCAAGTCCCCACCCCACACATACGTATGTGTGGGTGGAGAGATATGAGCTCTCTCTCTCTCTCTCTCTCTCTCTCTCTCTTCTCTCTCTCTCTCTCCCCCCCCCCCCCCCCCCCATTGCCCTCTTCTCCCCCCTTTTTTTCCAGCGACACCTTGTCACCCATTGATCACTTCCATTCCTTTCCAATCATTATTAGCATTACCCACACTCCCACATACAACTACCCACACATAACTGCTATCATCACAATCACCACCCATTAAAGTTTTTCCCCACTTCCCCACTAAGCACTATTATCAATCCACCATAATCACTCCCGTCACTAATATAGCATACCATTCTACGAAACAAGCTACAAACCTCATTGTTTCACACACACACACACACACACACACACACACACACACACACACACACACACACACACACCCTTTCCCCCGCCCCCTCTCCCCTCCCCAGCTTACTATTTTGATGATCCCTCCTGGGTGGCCTCGTTTTTGTCTGGCCATTTTGATCTTGCGCCGAATATGAGAAGATAAGTGGTTTCTCGTTCTTCGTTTTCACTGTCCTAAATGTTGTTTTTACATGAAGAAGACCCAAGGGGTCGAAATGCCTAGTGTTTTATCCTGCTCTTTGTCTATGTCCTTGGCGGTAACTAACCCCCTCTCTTTCTAAATTTTGCTTCATTTTCCGCCCTCAGTCATATCGTTTTGAAACTAACATTTTTTTTATTCGTTTGGACAATACCATGGTTATGCCAGTCTTGAAAGAAAACAATCTTCTTATTGTATTGTATTTATAGAACTGTTGAACAGGAGTTGAGAGTGAAAATTATGACTATTGGTTTGATTAGGATGCAGTAATAATTTTGGTACCTGGATTGGGTGACTAAACGTTATCTTAAGAACTCATTGTTTTTCATCTGAAGGCCTCTCATTTCTTTGGATGTGGCATTTAAATGAAAAACACCAGTTTTACTAGCAATCTCTTGGAGATGCTATACGGGTATGAGCATCAAATTTTCACCAACTTCTAAAATATCGTTATCCAGAACAGGTGCCATTGATCTCACTAAAGAAAATTTCTTCACAAAATGCATATTAATAATCAAAACAGACTGTTAAGTATTTCCCCCACAGTAAAGCGTATACTGCTTAACTTTCAACAAATTTCTAGGCAAAAAGAAGCGTAAGTTTACCAAAAGTCAATGACGATCAGCAGAAGCCATTTTCGTGGGATTAAAATGGGATATACACTCATGAACTTCCAGTTCAGAGAAAGGGAGAGATAAATGCACTGGGCTTTTTGCTGTTCAATTATACAAGTACCGACCCATCGCTTTTCTCCTAATAGTACAGTGGTGTTCATTAGCAAAGTGCCTGGAGACTGTGGCCACTATTGTACAGTAGTTAGCGGCGTGGTTTCCAGGCTGAAAGGTTGGGGGTTTGAGCCTCGTCAAAGGCATGTTTTTTTTTTTGTTTGTTTGTTTTGGGGGTGTTTGGGCACATGCCAGCTCCTTCAAATGGATGGGAAGTTTGCTACGGACTCAAACAGGAAAACTTGGACCACACAGGTGAATTTTTCATCCATTTAAAGAGGTGCGATGTTGCTCCAATTCACACACCAGCATTGCACGTTTCTATATATCCAAGGCCTGTAAGGTAATCTGATAGTATGAAACAAAACTTAGAAACTGCACTGTCGTGTGATCTCAGGACAGAATCATACCTTGTGGCATCGTCTCTGCCATCCTCATTGATTAACTTAAAATAAAAGTTTAAGATTTTGTGGCTCTTCGTGTCTTGCTCAACTGATAAATAAGTTTCATTTTCCCGTCCACGTGTATGTCACTGGCAAATTCATGTCCAGGTCTTCGGTTTCAGAACATTTATGGCAACTTTGGCTGTGTGTTCGTAGTGGTACACTCTAGATGGGGACGCTCACTCGTGTTTTCTTCATGTCTATACTATCACTACCGACAGAGATGGGCTTTGTTGGTAGTTGTCTTCATATGTCAGATAAAAAAAGGTTCGCTTGAACACAACAAATGAAGTGGCGTGAAGCAGTGCAGTGTCTCTGGCAGATTAAACCAAAACGACTTTCTGTACGTTGCTGTGAACGCGTTGTTGCTCTCTCTCTCTCTCTCTCCTCTTCTCTCCTCCTCTCCCTCTCTCTCGTGTTTGTGTGTGTGTGTGTGTGTGGTGTGTGTGTGTGTGTGTGTGTGTCTGTGGACGGACAGACAGAGAGTTAATTAAAAGGCGCAAAAATCACAGTCACAAGCAAGCAGTAACACACATTATGTCGCTCAGCTTTGGCAACCGAACAAACCTCTGTCTGCCATCTTAATTAGCCACTGCAAATCCGTTCAAAAACTTCAGAAGCCTTCGAAAGTGAAAGGCCAGAGGGCAAATGTGAGCTGAGAAGAATGTCATCTCTGAACAAGAAAAGAAAGAAGTGTCAATAACATGATCACCCCAGAACAAGACCCAGAGACTCCTCAATGGTTCAACTTGTCCATTATAATCTGATCTGTGCCTTACTAAACACTCTGTGTCTGTACTTCTTTACTTCACCTTCACCTGATCTTTGTCATGGAGAACAAAATGGAGACAAAGTAAGGTTCACGTTGACTCGATATCGCTCTAAATGTTAAAAGCGGTATTAGAAATCTACTCGTTTCCGGCACGTGTGTGAGGAACTCAAGGCAAATTGTCCAAATGTCACGATTCAAAGTTTTTCAATGTTTCCTGAACACCTCACGATTCAAAGTTTTTGAATGTTTTCTCAACAGCCATAATTACACCCCTTTCTGGTTCTTCTCCACTTTTTTTTTTATCCACTTTAGGGAAGCTCTGCTCGCTCTTCACTCGCCATTTTGCGCTTCTATCAATTGTGTTGCTGTTGGCATAAAGGGAAGAAACTATTAGGTTTTAGCCCGCTCCTCGGAGTGCGTCTTTGAAGTTATGAAGGAGTTCAGCGAAACCTATTTCAGTTGGTAATTTCCCTCTGCATGGCTTCTCATTACTGCTGTGATGATACGGCCATTCTCGTCTTAATTACTTACTTTTTCAGACTTTTGGAACTTTCTTTGTTCCTTTCCTTCTTGTTTTCTTTCTTTTCCCTGTCTTTCTTTCTTTTCTATTTTTTTTCCTTCAACCTTTACTTTTCTTTTCTGTCTTTCTTTCTTTCTTTCCGTCTTTTTTTTTTTTTTTTTTTTTTGGTCTTTCTTTCTGTCTGTCGTTCTTTCTTTTCTATTCTTTCTCTTTTTTCTTTTTCTTTTTTCTTTCTTTCCTTCTTTCTTTCTGTCTGTCTGTCGTTCTTTGTTTTGTTTTTTTTCTTTGTTCACATCCTCAAGAACAGAGAGACAGACAGACGGACAGACAGACAGACAGACAGACAGACAGACAGACTTCACCTTTGTGGCCAGCCTTGCTTTGATCCTTGTTTAATTCATTAGCTCTTTGCTCGCATCTATTCCTTGCATGTTCTAATTTGGATCAAACATGGACATAGCTGGTTTGCTTTGCTCGGCCATTATACTGAATGGTTGATCTGAATTTTCTCGTTCGAACTTCTTGTCTCTCTGAAGGAGATTAAGATACCACTCTGTATCATATGAGATGCAGTTATCAGTTGCAGGAGTGTGCATTTACCGAAAAGAAATTGTTATGTGTTCCGTTTATTGTGCGTTTTACTGCACTGAGTATGAAACATGGCAGTGTCAGTAATACTCAAGAAACTGTTATCGCGTCGCTTCTTTTTAAGGTTTAGTACGGAAATAATTAGACGTTTCTATAAGTTCTTGCCTTAGTGCGTGCGTGCGTGCGTGTTGTGTGTGTGTGTGTGTGTGTGTGTGTGTGTGTGTGTGTGTGTGTATGCGTGTGTATGTGTGTGTGTGTGTGTGTGTGTGTGTGTGTGTGTGTGTGTGTGTAAGCCGAAGAATTTAGAGTTTATGACAGTTTTGGTTGCATTGGGCACCCGCAACTTTTGACTGATAAAAAGACTGGCAAAATCGTTTTAACATAAGTGAATTTGGACATTCACATAATAGTAATCAAAACTTCAATTGAGACAGCATAGTACTGTCACACATATCGAATGAAAGTTTCCTATGCGCCCATTAGGCATATTTCAATGTCAAAAGTAAAACCACTGTGCCAGAACTCATTTGAGTTAAACTGTCATGAACACAGAATCTGTCATTTGGGTTTATTCTATCACTTCGCATCTGTCAAATGGAATCGATAAAGCTTTAAAACGCCACAGTAATGGTCCAGTTCATTTAATCCCTTGGTCTTGCCATACATATCCGAAGCCCAGTTCAATCAATGTCACCAAGTCAAAGTCCTGGGTTGATAGGATGTCACTTTCATAATATCTCAGAAATGTCCTGTGAACATGAACTGCCCAGTTCTTTTTTTTCTACGTTCTTGTAAATGTAACATGAAGTAAATATTATACAGAAAACGGATTTTCTTCATTCTTATAAACCTGACTGAATGACTTTATATCCACTTGATATTTTCCAGTGTATCTGTTTATCATTGAACCTGTGCGGAAACATCAAGGAAACGCTTAAAGGCAAACATGTTTAAGACAACACGTAAGACACGCAAGATTCAGAAAATGAACCCATTCAGAAATATAGGTACTTTGCCATCAAACCATTTCCGAAAGGATTAACGGAATCAGCATCATTAAACACACACGCGCGCGAGCGCACGCGCGCCACACACACACACACACACCACACACACACACACACACACACACACACACACACACACACGTGAGTGTTGTGGTGTGTGTGTGTGTGTGTGTGTGTGTGTGTGTGTGTGTGTGTGTGTGTGTGTTTTGTGCATGCGTGTACACGTACATGTACGTAAACATACACACATATACACACGTAAATTCTAAGATGCACGTGCGTACGCATGCATGCACACACACACACACACACACACACACACACACACACACACACACACACACACACACACACACACGTGCATGCACATACGCACACACAAATATTTTTCTTCTGCGGTCAAAACAAGATAAAATATCTAGATTTTGTCATTCATATGTCGAATAATCGAGCATCATCATACCTTGTCAATAGTTTTGTTTTGTTTTGTTTTGTTTTTAATCGTTTACAGCTTTTCGCTTACCGTCGCTGTAGCCGCTTAAAAGGTATTTTTGTGTAGCTATTATATAAATGGCGAAAAACGCGCGTGATTTTAACAGCTGTTATATGAAAATCATAATTTAGCTTTGGCACCGTCATGTTGCTCCGTGTCCATCAATCCATCAGTTCTGTTTCCTGATGCATTATTCATCACATGTTCCGGATTACAACAGACAGGCGTAAAGCACGTGTACATTAGCTAGAAGTTCGTGACTGCCACTAAAGTTCCTCTTTGTCACGTGATTGTCTTGTTGCACTCGAGAAACATGGGACGCTACTCTAGAGAAGTTTTAAAAGCATGTCTGCAGCTTTGCTTCAAGATTCTGCACTGGGGGCGAGGAAGGGGAAGAAAATGTTTTTGTGCCTTTCCATTGATCAGAAGATTTGATCTACTTTTGTTCTCTTTGTCACTGTTATGTGTCTCAGTCTAAGGAAGTGTCCAATGTAAATGCATGTGCGTTTGTTCTTCACCTCTGTGTGTGTGTGTGTGTGTGTGTGTGTGTGTGTGTGTGTGTGTGTGTTGTGTGTGTGTGTGTGTGTGTGTGTGTGTGTGTGTGTGTGTGTGTGTGAGCGCGTGCGCGTGTATCTGTGTGTGTGTGTTTGTGTGATTGAGTGCGTGTGTGTGCGCGTGCGCGCTCGCGCGCGCGCGCGACACACACACACACACACACACACACACACACACACACACAATAGATAGATAGAAAATAGATAGATAGATGACAGATAATATATATATATATATATATATATATATACGCGCGCACACAAACACGTACACACACGCGCGCGCGCACAGAGAGACAGACAAACAGACAGATTAATACGAGAGGCTATGGACACTTTTTTTTTAATTACACATATCACGTCCTTCTCAATATTTGATTTTACTGAATATGCGCTCAATTTTCTCCCTGTTTTTTTTTTTTTTTTTTTTCTCTTACGACCTTTCATGTACACTATAATGTTGATTTTTGTGGAGATGCTTTTTGATCATCAACACTCTTTTCACCACATTCTCTCATGTTTCCTCTAGTGACAATTCCCAACCTTTCTGTGTTGTATCTAAACCAGTCCTAGGAATGGAGACTGCCTCCCCTCATCCCCATCCTCCTTTTCCTCTCCTCTCCTCTCTATTTTCTGATCGTTTAAAGCATGACCACAATGCAAAGACAGAGTGATTCCCTCCCTTCCCCCTCCCACCTCCCCCCCCCCCCCCTCTCCCCCCAATGTGCAGTAAAACATTCCATCCAGTTCCAACACTCACTGCACATTTCGATAATGGATCTGCCTTTCAGAGCGGGATGTCCTCTTTCTAGAGTATGTTACGCTTTTGCAAACTGGTAAAAGTAATGGACTGGTGAGGGAAAGAGGGACAGACACGTGCGAGCACAGTCTCTCCCTCTCTCTCTCTCTCTCTCTCTCTCTCTCTCTCTCTCTCTCTCTGTCTGTCTGTCTGTCTCTCTCCCTCTCTCTGTCTCTCTCTGTTGTCTGTCTGTCTGCTGTCTGTCGTCGTCTCTCTCTCTCTCTCTCTCTCTCTCTCTCTCTCTCTCTCTCTCTCTCTCTCTTCCAAGATGTCTGGGCAAACCAGGGGGCACTTCAAATGAAACATTTTTCCTAAAGTCACTTGAACAAAAACTGACAGATGATATTAAGGCAAACTGGTTCGTCAAAACTTTACAGCAGTGATGAGTGTTCTAGCTATTGATCTTCCAAAACGTATTGTCTTCCCGAACTAGACCACAATGAAACGCTTAAGGTGATGATTTGATAAGACTACGACTGGGTTTAAACGAGCTTGGCATAAGTAAGAGATATTAAAGTACTGATTTGAATCGACTTTGCCTGTTTTGCCCAGGGCATGTCGGAAAATAAACTTCACTTCGTTTTTACATTCCCTAAGTTCGTCAACATTCAGCTTAAATATGTCCCAGAACTGATCAATTTGAAAGATATCACTTGGACCCATGTTCTCCAAAGCCCATACTGTAACTTGCAGAGAAATCTGGCAATGTATACTTACTACAGTTTAAAATCTAAAGAGGAACCATTGCAGTGATGACATATTGCGTGTCTGTGTGTAGTTCGACACTTAAGGAGCAGATCTTGCGTTAAACGAGGGGTTTCTTGTTTCCTTTCGCTTTTTACCGTTTTGTGTGCGAGTGTGTAAATGTGATTAACCCATTATGCTTCTAAAAACATTATCTGACTGGTTTGATTTGATATCATCATTAATGGGGTACTTCTGAATGTGCTTTACCTAATACTCAGACATTCGTCTCCTTCATTCAAATGTACGTTTAACTTTGTCAGTCTGCTTTTCGCCAGTCCACGATGAACAACTTGCTCTTTCCTGGAGTTGTTCGATCGTTTGCTCTTTTCTCATTCATTTATGCCCGACACTATGATGATGTTGTGTGTAAGAGATTTTTTTTCTTCCGCGCATGTACCCGTGCCTATGTTAATTACTTTCCTCCCCCCTTCCCCGTCATCCATTTTGTGTATTGGCCAGTGGCCTCCACAATTAAACCAGTGTCAGTGTCGGCGTCAGTCTGGTGTGTGTGTGTGTGTGTGTGTGTGTGTGTGTGTGTGTTGTGTGTGTCTGTGTCTGTGTCTGTGTGTGTGTGTCTGTGTGTGTGCGTCTTTGTGCTTGTGTGTGTATGTGCGTGCGTGCGTGTGTGTGTGTGTGTGTGTGTGTGTGTGTGTGTGTGTGTGTGTGTGTGTGTGTGTGTGTGTGTGCCCAGAGAATTTTTTTCTTAAACAATGGAAGAAAAGATAAATTTGATAACGCATGGGATCAAGCAGTTGACCGCTTTGTTTGTCCTCATGTACAATGGATTTCATCCATCTAGTGTGCTTGCTAGTCTGTTGGCCGTCTGCAATGTCTTGATCATCGTGAAACAGACACTGTGATTCATTAATAACTGTATGAAAGGAAATATTCGAAGAGGCTTGGAAACGCAAATAATGAATACCAAACCAGAAAGATCTACTTTGCTCCTGTGGTGACTCACCTACATGTCAAATCTTAAATAAATGTTAGCGAACTGCCAAGAGAAACGGGGACAAACGAGTCACAAGACAAAACACGACGCGTTTCGACCTCTTAGGTCTTCTTCAGGCAAGACACAAACAAATAGTACAAGTTTTTTTTCATTCAACGCCTACCTTGCGCTGGAGAAAGCTAAGTGACAAATTCGTTCATTTTCTTTGTACTATTTGTTTGTGTCTTGCCCGAAGAAGAGCTAAGAGGTCGAAACGCGTCGTGTTTGTCTTGTGACTCGTTTGTCCACGTTTCTCTTAGCGGTTCGCTAACATTTATTTAAGATTTATTTAGATTTCCGCCTGCAGTCGTCTCACTCTGAAACTACATGTCAATAACTCAACAACAAATAATGCTTATGGCGCAGGTGATTCAGTGACATGTCAATGACTCCAAACAAACAATGCTTGTGTGCGAAATCGCTTAGCACAATTGCAGACACAGGGCACACAGAGAACAAACAAGGAAACACCCTTAAAGAGAAGCGTGTCCATGTACCCTGCTCCTGCTGCCTGAGCCTTGTGTCTACATTTGTGTTAGGCGAACTTGTACCGCAAGCAAAATTCATTTTGGCTTATGGGCATGTCTCTGTCTCACCATTGGAGCAAACGTTGATCCTGTTATAAATTTGTGATTTGGTTTCAGTTTCATACAATATAATATTACTTTACATTATATCATATCATGTTTTCTATATTATATTATATCATATCAAATCATATGATGTCATATCATATCATATGTTACGTTGCGTTACGTTACGTTACGTTATGTTACGTCAAGTTACGCGACGCGACGCGACGTTACGTTACGTTACGTTATGTTATCACAGCCTGCAGACTACTCCAAAGAGCCTACACCACATCTGAGCCATGAGGTCGAGTGACACTGAAGCCACCATGTGTATTGCTATTACTGGTTCCCTTAGTCCCTTTTCCCTCATGCAATATTCATCACAAGCTCCAGGCTGCGGAAAACAAAAGCGTAACACTTGTACATCAGTTGCGAAATCATGGCTGACACTAAATATCGTCTTCGTCACGTGAATTTCTACTTGCTCTTGGGAAAGAAGGGAAGCAACTCTGCAGAAAATTTAAAAGCATGTGTTCTGCTTCACTTTCGGCTCTCTCTCTCTCTCTCTCCTCTCTCTCTCTCTCTCTCTCTGTAGGTGTGTGTATGTGTGATTGCACGTATATGTGAGTGTGTGTGTATGTGTGTGTGTGTGTTTGTGCGGGCGTGGTGGGGGGGGGGGGGGG
>CM065746.1:10089715-10094715 GCA_033310375.1 Conus canariensis
ATACCAGTAGTTCAGACAGATCTTTGTTTTCTACAGAGTGCATCATGTTACAAACAATTCTGAGATTGTAAACGTGAATCCTCTCTTTCATGAAGGTCTGCAATGGAGGTATGACAGAAGCTTTCGAGATGTGCAATAGTGTGGAAGAGGATTATATCCTAGCCCAAGTCCTCATCGAAAAATTTCTTGTTGGCATGCTGCCTTATACACTCCTGGAACTGGAAAAAGGAGTGTACATCTGATACCACCTGGACGGCTGGTACTTTGGCCTCCTTCACCTCACAGCCAAAACAAAGAGCTTGCTACGTCTTTTCTAAGAAGCCCTCTCTGCTGATGACTCTGTGTTTGTGGTCCACGAGGACTCCAGCCTGCAGCTGATTGATCACTTCTCAGGGACTTCGAATCTACTGGGCCTGACAGTCAGTCTCGGCGAGACCGAAGAGTTCCATTAACCAGCACCAAACACAAACCAACCTGCACGCAACTATTACTTACTGGCTGTATAGGAGAGCCCTCATGTGGCAAGAGGTACAAAAAAAAAACTTTACACAGACATCATCAAAGCATGACGCCTCTGGTGTAAGATCAGATCAAAGGAACTAGAGAAGTACGCCAGAGATTCCTTACACTGACGACTCACAGTCTATCAAGCCTCTGTTAACTTTGAAAAAGGACTTCGCCATTGACTGACCAGCGTAAGATACATAAGCCACTGAGCAATATCGACAGTGATCGCAGTGACCACTTCCGGTGCTCCCAATGCCTCAGATTCTGTGCTTTCCAGACAATGGTTGCAGAGACCTTTCCAAATCCTTTGATAAACTGCAGAAATGAGACAAAATGTCTCCTGATCTGAGGAACAACCGGTGAAAATTCCAACAGCTTCTCCTGCCAATCAGTGGATGTTACTTTGTTTGGTACATGGTGATAAAATCAGTACCTGAACATAATCAGAATGGATTTTTTTTTCAACCATGAACCCTTTTGATACGACATTTGTTTTGTTGGTGTTGAAGATGAAGTCGATTTAAAATGAAAAGAAGCTAATTCAAAACTAGATTGTTTAAACTTTTTCTCTGTTTTCATGTCTATCTTTAACCATTAACCTTTCGATATGACATTTGTTTTGTTCGTTTTGAGGAAGAAGTAGCTTTAAAATGGACAGAAGCTGAATTATAAACTAGACTCTTTAAACTTCTTTGTTTTTCGTATGATAAAATAAACGGGTAAATAAGGGTAAGTGATTTACTATATTCAAAGCCTTCTGTAACTGGTAGGCGCAGAGCTCAGAATATGCGTGTAAGACGAATGCAACATAAAAGAAAGAAATACTGAGTCATTGTTGAGTGTTTGTGGACTATGTCCTGAACAGCTGTGGTTACTTCCCGTCTGTCGTTTCTCGATTTTTCTAGTCGTCTCAAGGGAGATCAGCTCACTCCTCAGTTTCTGCTGTCGTCTTCCACCTCCATTGATTGTGTCGCCTTTTGTACAAAGGGAAGAAACTGTTAACTTTGAGTCAGCTCCTGGGATCAAGTCTTTCAAAAGCTAAATGACGTCAGCAGAGTTAATCACGTTTGGTAATCTCAGTTGTTTGGCTTCAAATGACTGGAACGAAGATGAAGTCATTACAAGTCTGATTACCTTCTTCCTTCTCTTTTCATGTTCTCTTCCCTCTGGTTGTCTTTCTATCATTCTTCCTTTCCTTTTCAACATACATATCCTCGTGTAAGCAAACCAATCAACACAGACAGACAGACAGACAGAGAGTATTAGTGCTGTTGTTCTGTTTTAAACCAGCTTCACTTTCATCCAAGTCCATTTGCTTTTTTAATCACAGGCAATAGTTCTGTTGTAAAAAAAGAAAACGGATCAACGCCGAACATTGCACATGTATATTTGCTTGGCCACTATAACTGTATGCTAAATCCGGAGTTCGTCCGGTGAATTTCTTGCTGATCTGCAGAAACACAAGATTCCACTCTGAAAGGGGTTTCAAAGCACGTGTGCTGCTTTACACAAACAGCACTGAACTGGTGGTGAACCATTTCTTGTCTGTATCACACACACACACACAACACACACACACACACACACACACACACACACAGAGAGAGAGAGAGAGAGAGAGAGAGAGAGGAGAGAGAGACGCACTCACACTCCCACGGCCACAAACATATGTACTAATACACAGAGAAAGAGCTCCCTCTCTCTCTCTCTCTCTCTCTCTCTCTCTCTCTCTCTCTCTCTCTCTCTCTCTCTCTCTCTCCTCTCGATCTCCTCTCTCTCTCTCGATTCTTCTCTCTTGATTTGTCATTGAGCAACTGATACAGAGATTTCTGACAAAGTCAGGTCTGATCTCATGATTGTCATGAAAGGCAAGCAATGCGACTTTTACACTGACTGAAAGTCAGTCATTGAATGATAATGTTTCATTGAAAGGCAAGCAATAGCAGACTTTACACTGACTGAAAGCAGGTCATGGAATGACTAACATGATTGTCATTGAAAGGCAAGCAATAGCAGACTTTACACTGACTGAAAGCAGGTCATTGGAATGACTAACATGATTTGTCATTGAAAGGCAAGCAATAGCAGACTTTACACTGACTGAAAGCCAGGTCATTGGAATGACTACATGATTTGTCATTGAAAGGCAAGCAATAGCAGACTTTACACTGACTGAAAGCCAGGTCATTGGAATGACTGACATGATTTGTCATTGAAAGGCAAGCAATAGCAGACTTTACACTGACTGAAAGCCAGGTCATTGGAATGACTAACATGATTTGTCATTGAAAGGCAAGCAATAGCAGACTTTACACTGACTGAAAGCCAGGTCATTGGAATGACTAACATAATTAGTCATTGAAAGGCAAGCATTAACAGACTTTACACTGACTGAAAGCCAGGTCATTGGAATGACTAACATATTTGTCATTGAAAGGCAAGCAATACAGACTTTACACTGACTGAAAGCCAGGTCATTGGAATGACTAACATGATTTGTCATTGAAAGGCAAGCAATAGCAGACTTCACACTGACTGAAAGCAGGTCATTGGAATGACTAACATGATGTTTATTTCTTATCTTGGATCTTTTAACCAGCCACATTACAGCCGAATGAAAGTCTTTCTCCAATTAGTACGTGAATAACGAAATGTATAAAACCCCATTTTACTGCTTTTCTATGTGTAGGTCATAATGCTACTTGATCCACCCTCTCTTTAAGTCCGATCCAATTCATCACGTTTTCCAGATCAGAGCAGGCAGAAGTGGAGGTCATGTACATTAGCAGGGAGGTAACGGCTGGTGCTAAGTCTGATCGTTGTCACCTGAACGGTTTCCCGTGCTTTGCGAACACAGGATGCGATTTGGAAGAAGCTCTTTAGATGTATTTCAAGACACTAGATTGTTACGGGGATTCATCTTGAGTGGATCTTTATTGTTCAGAAAATACAATCTTTCTTTTCTTTTTTTCACTTATCTGGCTTTTGTCCATCCGATGAAGTGTGCGTTGTGTATGCGTGTACATTTACTCGTTGTGTGTGTGTGTGTGTGTGTGTGTGTGTGTGTGTGCGCGCGGGGCGCGCGCGTGTGGTGTGTGTGTGTGTGTGTGTGTGTGTGCGTGCGTGCGTGCGTGCGTGCGTGCGTGCGTGTGTGTGTGTGTGTGTGTGTGTGTGTGTGTGTGTGTGTGTGTGTTTGATCACAGAATGACTGGACAGAGGAAGGGAGAAAATATACAGAGAGAGACAGACAGACAGACAGAGACAGGCAGACAGACAGAACTCACGGAAACATAGAAAGTAGGAGTCTCACTAACACAACACAGTCAGAAAGTCAATGAGATAAGCGAAGTAAGTTCAACGTCTAAAGATGTCGCTGCCTGCTAACGTAATGAGCCACTTGAACCCCCACCCCCTCCCCACTCCATCTCCCCTCCAGAAACTTCAGAAGACGTGCAAGACTGGAGGGGGAAATGTAAGCTTTTGAAAAGAAACTTGTCTTCACCAAAAGAAAGAGCATTATTCTATTTCCTGAACACGTCGTGTTAGGCGAAAAAAAAAACTACCCCTGCAATTCTTTCTGTCTTCAGCTTTTACAGTCAAATCAGTGCCCACTCGAAAGAAACTTTGTCTGCGCTTCCTCAGTTTTCCAGCAACTGGTTTTGTCATGAGCACAAAGGCAGAGAAAGTTACAATTACTGTTCACGTTCAATTCGTTCGCCAGTGAAAAGCTCGTTTTGAGCACGTATGTGGGATAGTGGCCAAACTACAAGAATGCCACGACTGGAACTTCAATGAGAGTTTTCTGCCAGCGGGTTCTTCCTCTCCTGCTGTTTGTCTTTCTTGCTCCCACTCTGATTGTTTAGGAAAGTTCTGTTTCCTCTTCACTCTCGACTCCGACTTTTTTTGTCCAAAGCAATGATCTCGTTGCAGTGGGTACAAACGGGAGAAACTATTAAGGTTTTTTTGTCAATTGCTGGGATCCACTCTTTGGAAAGTTTGAAGAGCTGATCAACATCGGTAACGGTTAGTTGTGTCCGTTGGAGTGCTCCCCCAGACTAGAATGCAGAAATCTTTTCAACGTTCTCATTCCTTCTCAACCTGATTGCTTTACCTCTTTTTGTTCTGTGTGTCTTTCTTTACTCCTGTATTCTCTTAGCATTCAGCTCGTAGTCAACGATGACCAAGGAAATCACTTGAAGAAGACTGGGTGTAGTGTATCCGACTGTGGCTCGACCGTCCAACGGTGGCCATGGAAGGCTGTGACAAGACAGACACGACTGGTCTGTGAGCACTGAAGATAAGGAGGTGGCACTCCTTTTGCTAAGCTCAGGTCTGCTGTAGGCCTCTGGCTGGCATCCTATTAAGCCCCAGCCGTTTTGTTTTGTATTCCAAATGTCGACTTCATGTGCATTTCTGTGGGCATTTCAAACAGTAAAGTAATAAGGCCAATAACAGTTTCCAGTGCAGTAAGATATTATTTCAAGTTGCAAACA
>CM065746.1:10097215-10099715 GCA_033310375.1 Conus canariensis
CTGAGCACGTGGCATTATGTCAGAAAATACCCCGCAGACTCCCTCTGTCTCCAGCTTTTGCATTCACATCAGTCCCACTCTAAAGAAGGTGTGTCTATCCTTCCTCAGTTTTCCTCCAAATTGTTTTGTCATGAGCACAAAGGCAGAGAAAGTTAGGATTGCTGTTTACTTCACTTTGTATGGCAGGAAAAGCTCGTTTGGGCACGTGTGTGGGATACTAGCCAATCCAAAATGTCAGGATTCAAACTTTACACAGTTTTCTGCCAGTAGGTTCTTCCCTTTTGCTAATTCTCCAACTTGCCTCCATCTTAATCGTTTTAAGAAAGTTCTGTTCCCTCTTCCGTTCGAACCTTTTCGTCCACAACAACGATCTTGTTGCAAGTGGGTACAAGCGAGAAACTACGTTAGAACTAACTTGTTGTTCGTCAGTTCACTGGGTTTACCGTTTGGAAACCTGACAGGGTTGATCAAAGTCTGTTGGGTTCGTCATTTCAATACCTGTGTTAACCGTTTGGAAACCTGACAGGGTTGATCAAAGTCTGTTGGGTTCGTCATTTCAATACCTGTGTTATTTGGAAACCATTTCAATACTGTGGTTAACGCTTTGGAAACCTGACAGGGTTGATCAAAGTCTCGTTGATGGATCGTCTTTCATGGGTCATTTGGTTTCTGCTGACCAGAACGGATTGGGTCCTTACCAACGTGACAATTTTACATTGTTTCCTTCATGTGTGCCTTGTTTACCGTTTGAACCTTTACAGGGTTGATAAGGTTGTGGATCCCTTTGAGATCTGTAGGTTTCAACTGAACTCATTGGTCTGATCACCCCTGTGTGGCGATGGAACTAAGGGTTATCATAGAGGACTGGCATTGTGGTAGTGATCACCTTTCATGACGATGATAAGGGTTTACACTGAGGAGTGACATGCGCTTGTGTCATGTATACACCCTTGTAACTGACGAGTGATAAGTTTTGGGGTCGTCATTTCAGTATACCCTTGTAGTGGACCATGACAGGGTTATCACTGAAAGGACTGGCATTGTGGTTCTGATCACCTTGTTGCGATGACTAAGGGTTTTCGTGGAGGAGGACTGGCATTGTGGTCAGTGATCACCCCTTGTAGTGGACGATGACTAAGGGTTTCACTGGAGGAGGACTGGGCATTGTGGTTAGTGATCACCCTTGTAGTGGACGATGACTAAGGGTTTCACTGGAGGAGGACTGGGCATTGTGGTTAGTGATCACCCTTGTAGTGACGATGACTAAGGGTTTCACTGGAGGAGGACTGGGCATTGTGGTTAGTGATCACCCTTGTAGTGGACGATGACTAAGGGTTTCACTGGAGGAGGACTGGGCATTGTGGTTAGTGATCACCCCTTGTAGTGGACGATGACTAAGGGTTTCACTGGAGGAGGACTGGGCATTGTGGTTAGTGATCACCCCTTGTAGTGGACGATGACTAAGGGTTTCACTGGAGGAGGACTGGGCATTGTGGTTAGTGATCACCCCTTGTAGTGGACGATGACTAAGGGTTTCACTGGAGGAGGACTGGGTACGGTGTAGCTGCCTGTGGTTCACCAGTCCAGTGTGGGCACGGAGGGCTCTGTTGCAAGCCGGACATGCTGGTCTGTGAGCACTGCAGATAAGGAGCTGGCACTGGATTTACTAAGCTCAAATCGTCTGTGGGCCTCATCTGTCCTGTGCTGTGTTTCAGCCACCTACCGCCATGATGTCATGATTCTCCTACTGTTTAAGTACTATTGTCTGTTAATGCATGATGAAACCATGGGTCATCCTTAGTTGGACCAGGAACACTGGTTCAGAAAACATCTTATTCCATTGGTGAGGAAGCCACGGTGAAGAATTGCCTTCTTTTGTTTGTGTTACTAAAACAAATTTTGAATTCGAAGTTGTTTGAGAACATGACCGCAGCTACCTATGCATTTGATCGAAAAGATGCAAAGAAGCGTTCATTTCCCCATTCAGCTTCAACATATTTTTTTCTAATAAAATGCGTACTCTGGTGGATAGAATGGTTTTTGTTTAAGATAATGGAACACATTGTATTCGCACATGTCTCACAGCCCTTGATAGTTTAATAAGGCAGTCTTAGTGCTGTCTATCAGTCATTAATTCTTCCCTCAATAAAGCTGATAAAAAGGATATAAAACTGTTAAAGAATCATGAGTCCAAGTTTGATTAAGTTTGTAGCATTTGAATGCAGCACAACAGAACAGTAATGGCGAAAGTTACAGAAAACTTTTCTCTACAAAAAAATAAAAGGAGTGCAAATGACCCAGTAAATGATCCTAGGACTCCATTGTAACTTATCGATTGTCATGAATGCCGCAGTAAGTATTCTGAGTCTGTACTTCTCTATGTTTAATTCAAGTAAGCGTGTCATGGAGAACGAAAGGGAGACAAAAAATCATGGATTTCTGTCTCGAGGTTGTTCTAAATCAGAGCAAAAGTATTAGAAAAAACCTCGTCTCCAGTGAC
>CM065746.1:10107215-10139715 GCA_033310375.1 Conus canariensis
TCGTTCGTTTGTTCGTTTATTTGTTCGTTGGCTTGTTAGTTAGTTAGTTAGTTAGTTAGTTTTCTGTTTGTTTGGTTGGTTGGTTTTTTTAGTGTTTCGAATCTTTATTCATTCATCATTTTCTTCCGCGTTCTCTGTTACATATTTTACTTCTGTTTGCCAGCATCTTGAACAATGTTTCATCATTTGTTTGCAAAATATTGTTAAGGTTTCGACTCTTGACTGTGTTATGATCAAAGAGTCTTGATTTTTTTCTAATGTTCCCATAAGCAGGACAAGTGAACAAAAAATGTAATGCATATTAAGAAAGTGCTAACAAAGAATGGGTTTGGAAGAGTGCGGTTGAGACAGGGAGTCGGAAACGAAACCGTTTGTGTCTCTGTGTGTGTGTGTGTGTGTGTGTGTGTGTGTGTGTGTGTGTGTGTGTGTGTGTGCGTGCGTGCGTGCGTGCGTGCGTGCGTGCGTGCGTGCGTGGTGTGTGTGTGTGTGTGTGTGTGGAGAGAGAGAGAGAGAGAGAGAAGTCTCATAAGTATCAGTGCTGCAGACCCCACAAGATAGTATCATGAGGATTATGGCCAACCACATTTCATACTATTAAGAAATACGCGGCGGCAGATGAATAAACCCATCAGTAATATACACATTTAAACAATACTTAATCATATTTGCTTAATATAATTAATCAGTGAAAAAAAAATCATATGAATAAATCAAATGTAACCTATAAATACATACATATGTATATACAGGTTAACACATAAACTTATCAAAATTTCGAAAGAGAGGGAGTTTTTTTTTCCCACAAAGATTTTAATGCAACATTACAAGAGTTGACAGGCGCGCAAAAAGAGGAAGTGCGCAGAGACAAATCAAAACTATTTCCGTTCCAGTTGCTACAGAAAAAGTCAACTGGACGATATTAAAGAACAAGTCAATATATATCCACATATACATACTTTCACTTAAATACACATACACACACATACGCACGCACACACACACACACACACACACACACACACACACACACACACACACACAAGTGAGAGAATGAGAGAGAGAGAGAGAGAGAGAGAGAGAGATGCAAGCATATATACATATATACATCTATGCATACATACATGTATACGTGCATACATACAGGAATACATATAACACAGCCGTGTATCAATGATCATCACTATAGGTTTTGAAAAGGAAAAGAACTGTAATAACTTGTGCATAATATTAACTTGGGAAGGGTGGAAAGAACTATACATTTTTCTTTTCTCTTTATCCTTCCCCTAGTCCCTTAAATATTTTTTTAGACCGAGGGAATCGTCCATTCAATAAAAAAAAATTCTACAGAGGCACATTTGAATTAATTTTAAGATCACAACAATCATTATTTGTGTTTGAGAGTAGAAATTTTTTCCGCCTTTTTTTCTCCCTTTCTCATTTAGTAAACTGCTGTTTATAGAAAGAGAATTGGCTTATATGCGTTCCAGGTGCTATTGAAATATGTTAGATTATAGTTAATTTTAGCGTTATATTCTTTAATCTTATATCTGGCATTTAATTGTCTTTGAAAAACAAATATATCTGGAAGATTATTTTCCATTTTGCATCTATAAATGTACATCTTGGCAAATATTACGATAAACTCTAAGATAGAATCCACTTTTAGGTATTCATCCACTCCGAAAATTACTAGTTCACATGAAATTCCAACATTATAAGTGTGTTGACATTTTTCATTCAATAGTTTTTGGAGAGATTTCCAAAATACTTGTGCATATCTGCAATTCCATAAAAAATGTTCAGTGGAATCTCTTTCCTCATTACAAAATGAACACTGTAACGTATCGGTTAACCCCATTGCATTCAAAACGATGTTAGTCGCAATAATTCGGTGTATGATTCTCATTTGCAACCATTTCAGTTTTACATCCTTGATTTTACTGATTTTATAAAACACATTCTTCCAGGAAATGATTGGATTCATTTTTTCTGACCATTTTGAGCAACAGTTAGGTTTATTATTGTCTGATGTAAAAGTACTCATTATATCGTTTTGCTCCTTTATTGGTGTTTGTTATCATTTTCAATGCATTAGGCACATCATGAATGTAATTAGTATTGTTATTAATTTGTATTCCGTTTTTTCTAGGTATTGTTTTATTGACGAAATCCATCCATTGTACGTAATAAAGTCAACAGACAAATGTGTAGTTGATATAAATTCTCTGTGTTTGAAAAATTCCCCATTTTCTTTCAGAAAATGCCTGATGGAGTATATTCCTTTCTTAATTATATCGTTTTGTTTGATGACAGCATTACCTATTTTGATTTTTTCGTTGTAGAAAACAGGTTCATCTAGCACCTCACAAACATTTTTGGCGTAATATTGAGGCAAAAGTTTCTATATGCTTTGAAAGTATGGGTCCGAAAAGGATTAATGTTTGAATGATTTAAACCGTACATTGGTCCGTAACATTCAAAGTTTTTAAGGAAAGGGTACATTTCCACGGCAATATTTATCCATTTATGATTCGTTGTTTTATATTTTCTCAGCCATGAAAGTTTCAGAGCATATATATACCTTCGAATATCTGGTATGTTCAAACAACTTTGTTGTACAATTTTCACTTTTTAGTTAGTTAGTTAGTTGGTTGGTTGATTAATTGGCTGGTTTTTAAGTTAATTAGTTTCTTAGATGGTTGGTTTAGTGTATCTTTATTCAATAATTCATTCATCAATTTATTCATTTCACTGTACTTGTACAACCATGAAATGCATAGTCACAATTATATACTGCATGAATATCTCCTGTTAAACTCAGTCCTCTTTTATTTCACTAATTTATTGACTGGCTGGTTAATTCTTCAACAGTTACATGGTATTTTTTTTAATTTGTTTTCTTTTGTGTTGTGTTGTTTTGTTTTTGTTTTGCTTTTTTTTTAATTGAAACTGTTGTTTTGTTTTGCTTTTTGTTTGTTTACATGTTTGTTCGTTTTTTCTGTGGAAACAGGTTGAATTGGATACCAGGTTAGTTAGTCTGGTGAAGACATTTTGCCAGTTAACTGCTTAACCCTTTGACTGACATTAGTGCTGGTACAACCCAAAAGCAAAACATTGAAACATACCCATCAACCACAGGCAAAGAGTATTAATCAGACTCTGTCTGTGTGTGTGTGTGTGTGTGTGTGTGTGTGTGTGTGTGTGTGTGTGTGTGTGTGTGTGTTTGTGTGTCTGTCTGTCTGTCTGTCTGTGCGTGCTGTGTGTGTGCGTGCGCGTGTGCGAGTGTGCGAGTATGTGTTTGTGCGTGCGCGTGTGTCTGTGTGTTTGTGTGTGTGTATTAGTGTGTGTGTGCGCGCACGAGCGCGCGTGTGTGTTTGAGGGGAGGGGGGGAGGTGTATGTGTGTGCGTGTGTGCGTAAATGTGTGAGTATATGTGTATGTGTGTGTGCCGCGCGCGTGCGTGCGTGCGTGCGTGCGTGCATACGTGCGCGCGCGCGCGCGCGCGCGTGTGTGTGTGTGTGTGGTGTGTGTGTGTGTGTGTGTGCTCAAAGCACAAGAACGCAACCAAAACTCCGTCACAAGCTTAACAATTGAAGAGGTTTTCGATTGGCATGTAAATCAATGGCTTCACACTCCCATGGCAAACTTCAAAGACTGCATGAATGGGTGGCCGGCCAGAGGGCCAAATTTGACTCTGAAAAGAAAGCGGTCTCCACGAGATAAAAGAAGACACATGTATGTATAGAACATGTGATTCTACACAGTCCCTACGAAACAGAAGAAAACGAATGTATTATAGAACATGTGATTTTACAGTCTCCACGAGGTAGAAGAAGACTAATGTATTTATAGAACATGTGATTTTACACAGTCTCTACGCGACAGAAGAAGACGAATGTATGTATAGAATATGTGATTTTACACAGTCTCTACGAGACAGAAGAAGACTAAATGTATGTATAGAACATGTGATTTTACACAGTCTCTACGAGACAGAAGAAGACGAATGTGTGTATAGAATATGTGATTTTACACAGTCTCTACGAGACAGAAGAAGACGAATGTATGTATAGAACATGTGATTTTACACAGCCAACACCTCCGAAACTTTGTGGTCAACTTCAGTTTGTGAATCTGAATCATTCCGACCTAAGCCTTTCTCTGCTTCTTTTTGTTTGAAACTGGTTTTGTCTTTACACAATAAGCAGGATAGAATTAGGGGCGTTTATTTGTTTTTTGTTGATTTTTTCGAGGGGGGGGGGGTGATGTTTGTTTTTGGTTTGTTTTTTTTTTTCTAGCATTTTGCTTGCAGTGGGGAAAAAATCTTCTTTAGTGCATCACAGGCAGATTTTAGGCAAATGGCCAGAATGTCAAGATGCAGTAGTAGAAAGAAACTCGTGGAGAGCGTGGCAGCAGAGAGTCCTCAGAAGAGAAGCCCCCTTCAAGCAAGTGTTTCGGCCCTTATCTCCTGACACTCTAGGGGGGTTGAGCCACACCCGGTTCATGACTCCGGACGTCCCTCTGCTGCCCCTTTTTTCCCCATTTTTGGGATGAGCCATGGCTGGGATTCGAACCCATGACCCTCTGGATATGCTCATTTTCCTCTTAATGACTCGCACTCTAACCACTGAGCCACAGGGGCACCTGATATTTGTAGGAAAGTTAAGCCTTATGAAGTTCACTATTGTTCCTCCTTGACCAGATTCAGCTTGAACACCTCTCTGCCGCTTCTGCCATTGCTTTCAGGGCTCTGTTTTTTTCCCTCCCTGCAACTGAGAGCTGTTTCATGAGGCTGTATGCAGACGTTCCTACAAACCCCCTAGCTCCAATTTCTGCAGTGAGGACTTTGACCTGATAGCCTTCTCTCCTCAGGCTGTTTGCCAGATTAGCATACTTTTCAGTCTTGTACATTTGAGCTGCCTCCATTCTGTTCTCATATGGCACCGTGAGCTCGATCATGATCAGCTGCTTGGTTGACTGGGAGTGGACTATTTTGTCTGGTCTCATGCCACTCTTGCTGATGATCTCTTGGTGACTCTTCCATTCTGGGAGGTCTGCAGTGCACTCCCAGTTATCTGCCCCGTCCAGCAGACTACTTGTACAATCTCTTTGAGCACTTGGTTGTGCCTCCATGTGTACCTTCCTTGAGCCAGAGCTACTTTATATGAGCTTAGGACATGCTCCACTGTTAGTTTTTCATGGCAGAGGGGGCATGCAGGATCGTCTGTTTTTCCCCACTTCACCAGGTTTGCATTTGAGGGCAGAAGGTCATATGCAGATCTGAGAATGAAGCTGATCCTGAGAGGGGCCATGTGCCAAATGTCATTCCAAGTGAGACTTCTTTGGAGTGCATTCTCCCACGTTGTCCATTGCCCTTGCTGGCTCTGCTGGACTGCTTTTTGGAGTCTTTTTTGGTCGTCTTCTTTTCTCATCTCCTGAATCATCATGTCTCTTTTGGCTTTTCCTTTGGCCTTTGACCACCATTCAGTTTTGGTCACCCCCAGTCCTTGTCTGTTGGTCTGCGTGTGTCCTGTTATTTCTCTGATCTTGAGACTTTCTTTTGCAGAATCCATCGCCTCTTGAACTTTCCATTTTCTGCCTGTCTTCAGCTGGGGCTTGATTGCTTCTACCACCTTGTCTCCCGAGTCCTCCAGCATGCTTTGCAGTCTGATCTTCCCTGCTTTGTTTTCCTCCAGGATGGATTTCAGTGGTAGTTTTAGCTTTGCTTGGCGACAGTACAGCGCTATGTCAGTCAGACAGGGTGGGACACCAAGCCATTTCCTTGTGAACTTGTTGATTTTGGCTTCCATTGCCTCCACTATGCTGGTGCAAATGTCGTATATCATCAGAGGCCATAGGAGCTTTGGTATCAGCATGAACTGCAGACACCAGACCTTGTATTTGTCAGGGAGCCCACACTGGTCAGTGGTCTCCAAGCCTTCTTCCGACATCTGATTGGTTTCTTTTGCTCTTTGTGTGTCTTTCAGCGTATCATCATACCATCTTCCAAGGCTCTTCTTTGACTGTTGGAATGGCCTGGTTAGCAACACTGAAGACCACAGATTCGGCCACTTTTCCTTTCCTCAGTGAGAGACTCCGTGATTTCTTTGGCTTGAACTTCATTCTGGATGAGGCTACTATGTCGTCCAGCCTCTCCAGCACATGACGTGTCTCGTCTTCTCTGGATGAAATCACTGTAGTGTCATCCATGAAGGCCTTGAGAGGGGGCATCTTGTATCCATCGCCAAGGTCTGTTTGTCTTCCGTTGCTTGTTGCTGCTTTCAAGATGACTTCCATTACCAACACGAACAGAAAATTTGCCACGAGAGGATTTTGTTCTGGAGAGATGATAATTACCTCCCATCTGCCGTTTGTTCCTTTCTTCTGCCTTGATGGTTTAAGGAGAGGATGTGTGCACTCTTCAAGCCAGTTTTTTTTTTTTTTTTTTTTTTGGTCTCCTGTCGTTGGCACTGGTACAACATTTGGAGTGAATTTTTACATTTATTTACGTCTTTGGATTATTTCTCATGAATACAGAAAGGGTGAAAAAATCTGCAACTGTCATCAAACTGCTGCTTTCTCCTGTTGAAAGTTGTCATGACGGGTTGACGTTTTGAACTTGTGACACGAAAGCTAGACCATATGTAAACAGTGTTTTAATCCCTAACCTTTTCCTATCGTTGATTGGACGCTGAGGCACGTAATTAGTGAGAGAAGCTCACTGTTTTGTAGGACGGGTGTGTTCCTGATATGTACGGCAGACCGGGAATTGCCAGACAGGAGGAAAGGGCGCTTGGCTTGGACCGAGTGGTAGTTTGTTTTCAACCTTGGGGGTTGTAAAAGAAAAAACCTGGTTTTCCTTGAGGCCATGGAGTGGTCGAGTTTTAGTGTGGCGCAGACAGAAGTCTGCTAGGGATTGTTGGTTCGAATTTTGTTCCATACGGGTAGGTTGCCAACTGGAGAATAATAAATACATAAAGAGAAAAGAAAAATTATTAGTGAGCAAATGTAAGAGAGAAGTAAAAAAAAAAAGAAGAAATAAACGACATCGTGTCATGAGAAGCATTATGTGAAAACATGTAATTGGTTTGAAAACAAATAATACAATTTTTTTTAGATTAATATTTTTGTAAAGATTTCACTTTGTATCCCCAACTGTAGGTAGGCATGTCCTGGAGGCAGAATACTACAAAAGCTAGAGTATATTTATGTATCGTGTTTTGTGTAGAATGTCCTAAAACATCGTTAATTCAAACTTAAATGTTCCAAAGCTAACGTTAGGACCTGGGATTACTTTTCAGAAAACCTCAGCGTCTAACCCTTGGTGATAAGTTACTTCCTCCTGGAAACTTAATTCCCGTTGGGGGAATTTTTTACAAAGAAAACTTTTTCCAAGGCAACTTTTTTCATGTTTGAAAGCAGAAACGACGAGAAATGTAGTATTTGAATGAGGAAGAAGAAGTGTGATATCTGTATGTGGTTTTTATTTAAAGGAAAGACAAACAAGCTGCCTCTGTGGTGTTTTGCAGCTACTAATGAGTGAATTTAAAAGTTTTGAGTACGCGTACAAACAAAAAAAGCTGTTTTGTGCATGTATTCTGAAATTTCTTTGTTGTGTTGACAATTTTGGTAAAGGGAGCTAAAAAAAGTGAATTCTTGTTTCCCCAGTCTCCCCTTTAGATGAACGGAGTAGATGCGCGCATATGGAGTAAACATACAGTATGTGTGACTGAGTGTTGCAAATGTGGTGTGTGACAAAAGTACAGTTGATTTGCTTTTCATTGAATACGTTTTGTTTCTTTCTTTCTTACTTTCTTTCTTTCTTTCATATTTGTCTTTCTTTTTTACCTTCATTACTTATATTTTCCTTGTTTATTCTTCTCTGCTTCGGTAATTTGTTTACAATTTTTTTTTCATTTTGTTTAGCAAAAGAAACAATTTTCACACACACACACACACACACACACACACACACACACATGAAAGACACAAAGGCACATACATACATTCTTGTCGTAGCCCCGACTCCCTGTGCGTTTTCATGACGCATGTTTTAGACAGTACGAGAAAACAGCTTGCAACATGTGTCTCACTCTTCCTGCAGCATGTGTCTCACTCTTTCTGCTGCATGTGTCTCACTCTTCCTGCTGCATGTGTCTCACTCTTTCTGCAGCATGTGTCTCACTCTTTCTGCAGCATGTGTCTCACTCTTTCTACAGCATGTGTCTCACTCTTTCTGCAGCATGTCTCACTCTTTCTGCAGCATGTGTCTCACTCTTCCTGCAGCATGTGTCTCACTCTTTCTGCAGCATGTGTCTCACTCTTTCTGCAGCATGTCTCACTCTTTCTGCAGCATGTGTCTCGTGTCTCACTCTTTCTGCAGCATGTGTCTCACTCTTTCTGCAGCATGTGTCTCGTGTCTCACTCTTTCTGCAGCATGTGTCTCACTCTTTCTGCAGCATGTGTCTCACTCTTTCTGCAGCACGTCTCACACTCTTTCTGCAGCATGTGTCTCACTCTTTCTGCAGCATGTCTCACTCTTTCTGCAGCATGTGTCTCACTCTTTCTGCAGCATGTGTCTCACTCTTCCTGCAGCATGTGTCTCACTCTTCCTGCAGCATATGCCTCACTCTTCCTGCAGCATATGCCTCACTCTTCCTGCAGCATGTGTCTCACTCTTCCTGCAGCATATGCCTCACTCTTCCTGCAGCATGTGCCTCACTCTTCCTGCAGCATGTGTCTCACTCTTCCTGCAGCATGTGTCTCACTCTTTCTGCAGCATGTCTCTCACTCTTTCTGCAGCATGTCTCACTCTTTCTGCCTCTCGTCCTCCACCATTGCTGTGTGTGACCCTTTACGCCCCACCTCAGCCCCTACTCCTACCCTCCTACCCCCTCTCAAACATCACCCTGCCCTTCACCCTGACCTCCACCCCACCCTGTCTCTCTCTCTCTCTCTCTCTCTCTCTCTCTCTCTCTCTCCTTATAAAACCCGACTGCCCCGAAAAGCTTTGACAGGAAATGGAAAATCAGGATGTAAAGACAGGTCCATTATGGCCGTACGAGAGGAAGTTAGGCCGCCGATGGAATGTTTTACTGACGGGACAGAAGAGCCGGGGACTGGTTTATACTGGTGTCGCAGAAGAGAATGGCTGCATTCGATTGGATGTTATGTTCATGTGACAATTGGATGAGGAAATACCGTCAGAGCAAAAATGAGACTACAGTCTTTGAAATACGAAAGAGAGATTAATTTTGTGATTATTAAGGTGCTTTTAAGTCATGTGATTCTTCTACTGCTACACGCCTCTCTTCTCTCTCTCTCTCTCTCTCTCTCTCTCTCTCTCTCTCTCTCTCTCTTACATCCCACCCCATGCCTGCCATTCCCATGCACTTTCCTTTCACCTCCCAACACACTGTATGTTTTCCGAACTTTACAAAAGAAGCGTGCAATAAGGGAAAAGAAAGTGTGAATTTAAAAATCGGTTAGGGAAAAACAGAGGAAATGAGACGGTTTTCAGACTGTTGTTATTGTGAGGTGCCAGAGGCGAAGACTGTATGGTACAGGGGTGCAACAAAGAAAGACTATGTAATCACCCTGTTTGAATTGTCAGTGTGTTAGTACACTTATGGTGCGTGTGTGCATGTGTGTGCGCGCGCGCGTGCGCGCGTGTGTGTGTGTGTGTCTTGTGTGTGTGTGTGTGTGCGTGCGTGCATGCGTGTGTGTGTGTGCGTGCGTGCATGCGTGTGTGTGTGTGCGTGCGTGTGTGTGTGTGTGTGTGTGTACGTGTGTGTGTGTGTGTGTTGTGTGTGTGTGTGTGTGTGTGTGTGTTTGCGCGCGCATATGCATCAGTGTGTCTGTGGTGAACTTTAACGTTGGCTTTTTCTCGGCACTTAACATGTGCCAGGGGGACAAAGCTTCACAGAACAATAAACACTGATAAGACCTTTCCAACAGTTCCTCGCATGAAAATGTTCTGAAATGACAAAGTCCGTAAAATCTGCAGTGAACCTTTCCAACAATACTTTTGAATGAACGGAAATCTAAAATGAGGCACAAAATAATAAACAGTTAAATAACAAACAAGTAGGATAGCGCTTGTTCCCATGATAAAATTAACACACGCCCATCACTCCAAACGAATGCTGCTTACGACACCGAATCGCCTAGCAGAAATGACAGCACAGAGCACACAGAACAAACAAGGAGACACTTATAGAAACGGTTGTGCCAGTGTGGAATAAATATTCATTCATCTTTGTTTATTTATCCAGTTGTTGTTGTGTAGCTGTGTCAAACAGAGGGTATACAGGCAAGCTTGGAACATCCCTTTTGGGGAATGTCTCCTTGTTTGTTCGGTGTGCTCTGTGCTGTCATTTCTGCTGGGCGATTCGGTGTCGTAAGCAGCATTCTTTTGGAGTTATGGGTGTGTATTGATTTCATCATGGGAGTAAGAGTTACCTTACTTGTTTGTTGAATACTTTTGAATGCCATAAGATTGATACTTTCTCACAATTTGTGATCCATTATACTCAGCCTTGTACACTGATAACAGACTGGTTAATTCCTGTGTTGTACAAATCCTATACTAAATATTTATTTCTATTGTATGAAAATGAGACAATTGTAATCAATTTCTACTCAGTAGAGGGAAAGATATAAATAAATATCTTACTAATTGCAGCACAAAGATTGTAGAGTTTATCACTCGTTGTGAAACAAGCTCGTGAAGCCACGTGAAAGCAGCAGTTAAACATCTTTGCTTTCTTTCACAGTGACAATCATCAGACAGTACAAATAGTGTCATCTATGGTAAATCAATCGGGTGAAAACATGTAATAGCAGCAAATGAAACGGCCTTAACTGTTTTCACAATAATAGTTACCAAACGATGCCAACAGAGTGTATCCATCTTGTTGAGTCTACTAAATGAGTCCACAAGAAAGCAGCAAATAAAGAAGTATCAGTCGCCTTCGTAACAACCGTACCAAACAATGCCAATAGGTCACAAATTTGCCTCTGTGACTTGATGAAACAAAATCTAATACTGCCTATGAACTTTGAGAAAATCTGGAAAGGAAGTATCGTCAAATGAAATGTACGTCATGCTGCCAATACGTCAATACGTGATGACGACTATCATTCCAAACAAATCCAGACTGAAATTAAACACGCGCATGAAGAAAGGCAGATGGGATGTAATGGGATCCTGCTTCATAGTCACTCACCCACCGTATTCATCTACAGTCTTCCATCCATTCTTCATCCCCATTCTGCCCTATACCCATCCCCTTACCCAACGCCTCATCTTTCATTGCACTTGTGTTATGTCCTTATGGAACATACTGCCTGAAACGAATGATTTGGTGGGAACACGACGAATGACTCAGCTCAATGTACCAAACGTTGTTTAGTACTGGAGCATGTTTCTCGACATTTTCGTCCCATTTGGGACTGATTAATCATCGTTGGAGGACAATGACGCACCTGGCACGTGAATCAAGTAGGTAGTTTACCTTTGTTGTTTACCCGTGTTTTGGAAATGTCTCTGGCAAAGGAACACACAGCAGACTCTGACAACCGTCATGAAGAGGGGTGTTTCATTCTGTTCCTTGTTTTTAATTCAACCAGTTGAAAAACTGGCAGAGTCAGTGTTCTCTCTCTCTCTCCTCTCTCTCTCTCTCTCTCTCTCTCTCTCTCTCTGTGTGTGTGTGTGTGTGTGTGTGTGTGTGTGTGTGTAACACACACACACACACACACACACACACACACACACACACACACACACATATATATATATATATATATATAAAACACACACAACAAAACGCGCGCGCGCACGCGCGTGAACTCACGTACCTATGCATTCACTCACACACACATACACAACGCGCGCGCAAGCACACACGCACACGCATTCGCACATCACACGCAAACGCACTTACATCCTTACATGCAAGCAGGTGAATGTGTAACAAACACACACACTGGCATACTGTCGTCTGTCTGTCTGTCTCTCTCTCTCTCTCTCTCTCTCTCTCTCTCTCTCTGTCTCTCTGCTGTCTCTCTCTCTCTCTCTCTCTCTCTCTCTCTCTCTCTCTCTCTCTCTCTCTCTCCATTCTTTCCTCTAACACTCTTTATTTCCTTCACTTTGATTCCTTCTCTCCTTTTTTTCACCGGCACTGAGACGTAAAATCCTTGACAGCGAATAGAAAACCCTAATTTGAAAGCCCAGTCCATTAACATGGTTTAACACAGAGTTTGAATATTTCATCAGTCAAGCGGGGCTAATAGCTGTGTTCTACCAGTGTTTGAAGTCTTCCCCAGAGCAAGCTGAGTGGGGGAGCTCGAATTCAGCTGAATGTGTTAGCTTGGGACAAAAGGTTTGTAATCTCAGAAAAGAGGGTTATTTGTGGCCATTAAAGAAACTTGAAGATGGGTTAGTATTTTTTTGAGATGTCACTCTTTTGTAAAACTTTTAGTCTTGCGTCTCTCTCTCTCTCTCTCTCTCTCTCTCTCTCTCTCTCTCTCTCTCTCTCTCTCTCTCGCTGGCTCGCTCGCTGGCTCGCTCGCTCGCGCTCTCTCTCCTCTTTCTCTCTCTCTCTCTCTCTCTCTCTCTAAATGGGGATATACAAATGGGATTTTTTCATTTTAAAATCATTAAGTGGTGGCTTTGATACATTCATTCCAAAACTTCTTCTTCATCTAATACCATTTTTTTCTAATTTGATTACTCAAGGTTTTGCTACAGGGCAATATCCAGAGTCACAGAAAGACTCAATTATGAATTTGCTACAATAGAAAGGAGACAAGGACAACACAAATAATCTAAACATGTGTAGCATATGCATAGCATTGGTGTAGCAGTTCCACACTGAACCAACATCTGCTCACGTAGTCAGAAGGAAATTAACACACAGAACAGGAGCAATCTGGCACAAGAAAGAATCCTTCTGCCGTAGACCAAGTCCCCACATATTTTGAAGTTATACAGAAATTTTAGTCAGGAATAATTAGTTATATGCTGCTTTTATAGACTATAGAAAGTTTTTTTTTTCTTTTAGTTATTAGCCCCGCTTGACTGATGAATGTATCAAAGCCACCACCAAGATGGGAAAAAAAAGGGGCAGCAGAGGGACATCCGGAGTCATGAACCGGGTGTGGCCCAACCCCCCTAGAGTGTCAGGAGATAAGGGCCGAAACACTTGCTTGAAGGGGGCTTCTCTTCTGAGGACTCTCTGCTGCCACGCTCTCCACGAGTTTCTTTCTACTGATGCATGGGTAAACCATTGACTTCCGGGAATAGGCCGGAGGACGTCCGGGAAAGACCGGAGGACACTGGGAAAGACCAGAACCAAGGGCTCTGTGGGCTGGCTCCCCACTTTGCCTTAAACATGTGGCTACTAAAAATAAAAGGAAAAGATGCTCCCAGGATTCACCGAAAGGGGGAGAGAATGATGAATCCATCGGTGCTCAACCAATCATGACTGCAAATCCCAAACGGACTATGAACATGGACCAAATGGAATATCCATGTGTCTGTGGAAAGCGTTTCGCTACCACCCGTGGCATGAAGATCCACAGAACATAGATGGGATGTGTGAAGACTCATCTGAATGAGCAGCAGCGCACTGCATCAGCAGATAAGACGTCGGAAGACCAAGGCCAGGATTTAAACCACAGTGCCAAGGACATCCACGCTGTTGGTTCGGATGAGGAATTTGCACAGGCCCTCGATGCCAGGCGCCTGAAATTCAACCTGCCACGAGCAAACGAAACTGAAGATTGGGAGAAACTGGATGCAAAAATCGTCCAAAGACTCGATGCTCTGATAGGGAAAAGCACCCTGGAACACAAACTAGCCACATATGGGGACATTGTGTATGCCACATGTAGAGACGCCTATGGAGCAAAACTACCCAAAGAGAAAACACCTCCAAAGAAATCCAGACGCCAAGAAAAGATGGACAAGATCAGGGTCCAAAAGAAAAACCTCAAGATGCAAATGAAGACCGCACTGCCAGCTGAAAAACAAGGCTTGGAAAAACTGTGGAAAGACCTGAAAGAAAAACACAGTGCCCTCAGCAAAGCGGAATCTGCGAGGAAGAGGAAGAGCAAAAAGAAGAAGACACAAGAGCGCTTCTTCAGAGACCCCTTCCAGTTTGCCAGAACACTGTTTGAGCAGCCAAAATCTGGGACCCTAAGTGTGGACAAAGGAGTTCTTGAGCAGCATCTGAGGAAAACATACTCTAACCCACAGAGCAAAGCACCACTCGACATTCAAGGTCTGGTGTGGCCAACCAACCCTGAGGAACAGTTCAATGGCAAGCCTCCAACGTTGGCGGAAATCAGGAAGGTGGTCGACAAAGCCAGAGCCAAATCATCACCAGGGCCAAACGGAATACCTTACCAGCTTTACAAGAAATGTCCCAAGGTGCTGGAGTGGCTCCACAGGCTGCTGCGATCGGCTTGGAGAAACCAGAAGATCAGCGGCCAGTGGATGACGGCAGATGGTGTGTACATCCCCAAAGAGCAAAACTCAAGTGACATTAGCCAGTTCAGGCCAATATCACTACTGAACGTCGAAGGGAAAATCTTCTTCTCTGTCATGGCAGCAAGGCTGACCAAGTACCTGATGGAAAACAAGTACTTGGATGTGTCAGTCCAGAAAGGTGGCATCCCAGGCGTGGCTGGCTGTGTAGAACACGCCACAATGATCTGGGACGCAATCCAAAAAGCAAAAACAGAAAAGAGAGACCTGGACGTAGTGTGGCTTGATCTGGCAAACGCATATGGATCTGTGCCCCATGAGATGATACAGTTGGCTCTTGAGATGTACCATGTGCCAAAGAACATCCGCGACATGCTCAAGAAGTACTTCAATGGCTTCTCAATGCGGTTCTCTACCAAGGAGTACACAACAGACTGGATCAACTTGGAAGTGGGTATTGCAATGGGCTGTGCAATTTCCCCAATACTGTTCGTGCTGGCAATGGAACTCATCTTGAAAGCAGCAACAAACAACGCGAGACAAACAGACCTTGGCGATGGATACAAGATGCCTCCTCTCAAGGCCTTCATGGATGACACTACAGTGATTTCATCCAGAGAAGACGAGACACGTCATGTGCTGGAGAGGCTGGACGACATAGTTGCCTCATCCAGAATGAAGTTCAAGCCAAAGAAATCACGGAGTCTCTCACTGAGGAAAGGAAAAGGTGGCCGGATCTGTGGTCTTCAGTGTTGCCAACCAGGCCATTCCAACAGTCACAGAAGAACCAGTCAAGAGCCTTGGAAGATGGTATGATGATACGCTGAAAGACACACAAAGAGCAAAAGAAACCAAGCAGATGGCGGAGGAAGGCTTGGAGACCATTGACCAGTGTGGGCTCCCTGGCAAATACAAGGTCTGGTGTCTGCAGTTCATGCTGATACCAAAGCTGCTATGGCTCTGATGATATACGACATCTGCACCAGCATAGTGGAGGCAATGGAAGCCAAAATCAACAAGTTCACAAGGAAATGGCTTGGTGTCCCACCCTGTCTGACTGACATAGCGCTGTACTGTCGCCAAGCAAAGCTGGAAACTACCACTGAAATCCATCCTGGAGGAATTCAAAGCAGGGAAGATCAGACTTCAAAGCATGCTGGAGGACTCAGGAGACAAGGTGGTAGAAGCAATCAAGCCCCAGCTGAAGACAGGCAGAAAATGGAAAGTTCAAGAGGCGATGGATTCTGCAAAAGAAAGTCTCAAGATCAGAGAAATAACAGGACACACACAGACCAACAGACAAGGACTGGGGGTGACCAAAACTGAATGGTGGTCAAAGGCCAAAGGAAAAGCCAAAAGAGACATGATGATTCAGGAGATGAGAAAAGAAGAAGACCAAAAAAGACTCCAAAAAGCAGTCCAGCAGAGCCAGCAAGGGCAATGGACAACGTGGGAGAATGCACTCCAAAGAAGTCTCACTTGGAATGACATTTGGCACATGGCCCCTCTCAGGATCAGCTTCATTCTCAGATCTGCATATGACCTTCTGCCCTCAAATGCAAACCTGGTGAAGTGGGGGAAAACAGACGATCCTGCATGCCCCCTCTGCCATGAAAAACAAACAGTGGAGCATGTCCTAAGCTCATGTAAAGTAGCCCTGGCTCAAGGAAGGTACACATGGAGGCACAACCAAGTGCTCAAAGAAATTGTACAAGTATTCTGGGCTAGTACCAACACCACAAAAGGGAAAATCAGGACTCCAAAAGCACCCGCAACATTCTTCACGGCAGGAGGCAGCAAATCATGGCCAAGAACAACAGTGCCACTCGAAACATGCAGGCAGAGTCTGCTGGACGGGGCAGATGACTGGGAGTGCACTGCAGACCTCCCAGAATGGAAGAGTCACCCAGAGATCATCAGCAAGAGTGGCATGAGACCAGACATAGTAGTCCACTCTAAGTCAACCAAGCAGCTGATCATGATCGAGCTCACGGTGCCATATGAGAACAGAATGGAGGCAGCTCAAATCTACAAGACTGAAAAGTATGCTGATCTGGCAAACAGCCTGAGGAGAGAAGGCTATCAGGTCAAAGTCCTCACTGCAGAAATTGGAGCTAGGGGGTTTGTAGGAACGTCTGCATACAGCCTCATGAAACAGCTCTCAGTTGCAGGGAAGGAAAAAACCAGAGCCCTGAAAGCAATGGCAGAAGCGGCAGAGAGGTGTTCAAGCTGGATCTGGTCAAGGAGGAACAAAAGTGAACTTCATAAGGCTTAATTTCCCTACAAATATCAGGTGTCCCTGTGGCTCAGTGGTTAAAGCGCGAGTCATTAAGTGGAAAATGAGCATGTCCAGAGGGTCATGGGTTCGAATCCCAGCCATGGCTCGTCCCAAGATGGGAAAAAAAAGGGGCAGCAGAGGGACATCCGGAGTCATGAACCGGTTGTGGCCCAACCCCCCTAGAGTGTCAGGAGATAAGGGCCGAAACACTTGCTTGAAGGGGGCTTCTCTTCTGAGGACTCTCTGCTGCCACGCTCTCCACGAGTTTCTTTCTACTCTACATTTCCCAAACACTGGCCCATGCGATTGATACATTGTCAAAGTGGTAATGCAATGTTCTAGGTGATACAAAGCAATCGTAACAGCTCGAGTTAGATGTGGTAGCAACGCTGGATTGACAAAATGTTCTTCTCTGTTAAAATGGTTTGTTCAATATCATTAATGACAGGAGACGGTGCCTAACTATCTGCTGATGTTCTTGGTTGGATTATACTGTTATGTGGTGTTCATATCTTTCATCCCTGTTGGATTCCTGCTCCAGATAAACTGGCAGGCATGGAATGCAGACAGTATGGTACCAAACGTGAATTTACATACTGTCTAACTGTGTCACCTTCAGAAGGTTAGAAATCTACATTTCCATCGCAAAACGATGTTTTTATGAGGGGAAAAATGAGAAGAACCAATGCACAGAATCATTTGGGAATTTGGTCCAGTATCGGCCTGTATTAAAATGAGAAGAACTAATGCACAGAATCACTTGGGAATTTGGTCCAGTATCGGCATGTATTAAAATGAGAAGAACTAATGCACAGAATCATTTGGGAATTTGGTCCAGTATCGGCCTGTATTAAAATGAGAAGAACTAATGCACAGAATCACTTGGGAATTTGGTCCAGTATCGGCCTGTATTAAAATGAGAAGAACTAATGCACAGAATCACTTGGGAATTTGGTCCAGTATCGGCCTGTATTAAAATGAGAAGAACTAATGCACAGAATCACTTGGGAATTTGGTTCAGTATCGGCCTGTATTAAAATGAGAAGTAGAAAGAAACTCGTGGAGAGCGTGGCAGCAGAGAGTCCTCAGAAGAGAAGCCCCCTTCAAGCAAGTGTTTCGGCCCTTATCTCCTGACACTCTAGGGGGGTTGGGCCACACCCGGTTCATGACTCCGGATGTCCCTCTGCTGCCCCTTTTTTCCCATCTTGGGACGAGCCATGGCTGGGATTCGAACCCATGACCCTCTGGACATGCTCATTTTCCACTTAATGACTCGCGCTTTAACCACTGAGCCACAGGGACACCTGATATTTGTAGGGAAATTAAGCCTTATGAAGTTCACTTTTGTTCCTCCTTGACCAGATCCAGCTTGAACACCTCTCTGCCGCTTCTGCCATTGCTTTCAGGGCTCTGGTTTTTTCCTTCCCTGCAACTGAGAGCTGTTTCATGAGGCTGTATGCAGACGTTCCTACAAACCCCCTAGCTCCAATTTCTGCAGTGAGGACTTTGACCTGATAGCCTTCTCTCCTCAGGCTGTTTGCCAGATCAGCATACTTTTCAGTCTTGTAGATTTGAGCTGCCTCCATTCTGTTCTCATATGGCACCGTGAGCTCGATCATGATCAGCTGCTTGGTTGACTTAGAGTGGACTACTATGTCTGGTCTCATGCCACTCTTGCTGATGATCTCTGGGTGACTCTTCCATTCTGGGAGGTCTGCAGTGCACTCCCAGTCATCTGCCCCGTCCAGCAGACTCTGCCTGCATGTTTCGAGTGGCACTGTTGTTCTTGGCCATGATTTGCTGCCTCCTGCCGTGAAGAATGTTGCGGGTGCTTTTGGAGTCCTGATTTTCCCTTTTGTGGTGTTGGTACTAGCCCAGACTACTTGTACAATTTCTTTGAGCACTTGGTTGTGCCTCCATGTGTACCTTCCTTGAGCCAGGGCTACTTTACATGAGCTTAGGACATGCTCCACTGTTTGTTTTTCATGGCAGAGGGGGCATGCAGGATCGTCTGTTTTCCCCCACTTCACCAGGTTTGCATTTGAGGGCAGAAGGTCATATGCAGATCTGAGAATGAAGCTGATCCTGAGAGGGGCCATGTGCCAAATGTCATTCCAAGTGAGACTTCTTTGGAGTGCATTCTCCCACGTTGTCCATTGCCCTTGCTGGCTCTGCTGGACTGCTTTTTGGAGTCTTTTTTGGTCTTCTTCTTTTCTCATCTCCTGAATCATCATGTCTCTTTTGGCTTTTCCTTTGGCCTTTGACCACCATTCAGTTTTGGTCACCCCCAGTCCCTGTCTGTTGGTCTGTGTGTGTCCTGTTATTTCTCTGATCTTGAGACTTTCTTTTGCAGAATCCATCGCCTCTTGAACTTTCCATTTTCTGCCTGTCTTCAGCTGGGGCTTAATTGCTTCTACCACCTTGTCTCCTGAGTCCTCCAGCATGCTTTGAAGTCTGATCTTCCCTGCTTTGTATTCCTCCAGGATGGATTTCAGGGGTAGTTTCAGCTTTGCTTGGCGACAGTACAGCGCTATGTCAGTCAGACAGGGTGGGACACCAAGCCATTTCCTTGTGAACTTGTTGATTTTGGCTTCCATTGCCTCCACTATGCTGGTGCAGATGTCGTATATCATCAGAGGCCATAGCAGCTTTGGTATCAGCATGAACTGCAGACACCAGACCTTGTATTTGCCAGGGAGCCCACACTGGTCAATGGTCTCCAAGCCTTCCTCCGCCATCTGCTTGGTTTCTTTTGCTCTTTGTGTGTCTTTCAGCGTATCATCATACCATCTTCCAAGGCTCTTGACTGGTTCTTCTGTGACTGTTGGAATGGCCTGGTTGGCAACACTGAAGACCACAGATCCGGCCACTTTTCCTTTCCTCAGTGAGAGACTCCGTGATTTCTTTGGCTTGAACTTCATTCTGGATGAGGCAACTATGTCGTCCAGCCTCTCCAGCACATGACGTGTCTCGTCTTCTCTGGATGAAATCACTGTAGTGTCATCCATGAAGGCCTTGAGAGGAGGCATCTTGTATCCATCGCCAAGGTCTGTTTGTCTCGCGTTGTTTGTTGCTGCTTTCAAGATGAGTTCCATTGCCAGCACGAACAGTATTGGGGAAATTGCACAGCCCATTGCAATACCCACTTCCAAGTTGATCCAGTCTGTTGTGTACTCCTTGGTAGAGAACCGCATTGAGAAGCCATTGAAGTACTTCTTGAGCATGTCGCGGATGTTCTTTGGCACATGGTACATCTCAAGAGCCAACTGTATCATCTCATGGGGCACAGATCCATATGCGTTTGCCAGATCAAGCCACACTACGTCCAGGTCTCTCTTTTCTGTCTTTGCTTTTTGGATTGCGTCCCAGATCATTGTGGCGTGTTCTACACAGCCCGCCACGCCTGGGATGCCACCTTTCTGGACTGACACATCCAAGTACTTGTTTTCCATCAGGTACTTGGTCAGCCTTGCTGCCATGACAGAGAAGAAGATTTTCCCTTCGACGTTCAGTAGTGATATTGGCCTGAACTGGCTAATGTCACTTGAGTTTTGCTCTTTGGGGATGTACACACCATCTGCCGTCATCCACTGGCCGCTGATCTTCTGGTTTCTCCAAGCCGATCGCAGCAGCCTGTGGAGCCACTCCAGCACCTTGGGACATTTCTTGTACAGCTGGTAAGGTATTCCGTTTGGCCCTGGTGATGATTTGGCTCTGGCTTTGTCGACCACCTTCTTGATTTCCGCCAACGTTGGAGGCTTGCCATTGAACTGTTCCTCAGGGTTGGTTGGCCACACCAGACCTTGAATGTCGAGTGGTGCTTTGCTCTGTGGGTCAGAGTATGTTTTCCTCAGATGCTGCTCATGAACTCCTTTGTCCACACTTAGGGTCCCAGATTTTGGCTGCTCAAACAGTGTTCTGGCAAACTGGAAGGGGTCTCTGAAGAAGCGCTCTTGTGTCTTCTTCTTTTTGCTCTTCCTCTTCCTCGCAGATTCCGCTTTGCTGAGGGCACTGTGTTTTTCTTTCAGGTCTTTCCACAGTTTTTCCAAGCCTTGTTTTTCAGCTGGCAGTGCGGTCTTCATTTGCATCTTGAGGTTTTTCTTTTGGACCCTGATCTTGTCCATCTTTTCTTGGCGTCTGGATTTCTTTGGAGGTGTTTTCTCTTTGGGTAGTTTTGCTCCATAGGCGTCTCTACATGTGGCATACACAATGTCCCCATATGTGGCTAGTTTGTGTTCCAGGGTGCTTTTCCCTATCAGTGCATCGAGTCTTTGGACGATTTTTGCATCCAGTTTCTCCCAATCTTCAGTTTCGTTTGCTCGTGGCAGGTTGAGTTTCAGGCGCCTGGCATCGAGGGCCTGTGCAAATTCCTCATCCGAACCAACAGCGTGGATGTCCTTGGCACTGTGGTTTAAATCCTGGCCTTGGTCTTCCGACGTCTTATCTGCTGATGCAGTGCGCTGCTGCTCATTCAGATGAGTCTTCACACATCCCATCTTTGTTCTGTGGATCTTCATGCCACGGGTGGTAGCGAAACGCTTTCCACAGACACATGGATATTCCATTTGGTCCATGTTCATAGTCCGTTTGGGATTTGCAGTCATGATTGGTTGAGCACCGATGGATTCATCATTCTCTCCCCCTTTCGGTGAATCCTGGGAGCATCTTTTCCTTTTATTTTTAGTAGCCACATGTTTAAGGCAAAGTGGGGAGCCAGCCCACAGAGCCCTTGGTTCTGGTCTTTCCCAGTGTCCTCCGGTCTTTCCCGGACGTCCTCCGGCCTATTCCCGGAAGTCAATGGTTTACCCATGCATCAGTAGAAAGAAACTCGTGGAGAGCGTGGCAGCAGAGAGTCCTCAGAAGAGAAGCCCCCTTCAAGCAAGTGTTTCGGCCCTTATCTCCTGACACTCTAGGGGGGTTGGGCCACACCCGGTTCATGACTCCGGATGTCCCTCTGCTGCCCCTTTTTTCCCATCTTGGGACGAGCCATGGCTGGGATTCGAACCCATGACCCTCTGGACATGCTCATTTTCCACTTAATGACTCGCGCTTTAACCACTGAGCCACAGGGACACCTGATATTTGTAGGGAAATTAAGCCTTATGAAGTTCACTTTTGTTCCTCCTTGACCAGATCCAGCTTGAACACCTCTCTGCCGCTTCTGCCATTGCTTTCAGGGCTCTGATTTTTTCCTTCCCTGCAACTGAGAGCTGTTTCATGAGGCTGTATGCAGACGTTCCTACAAACCCCCTAGCTCCAATTTCTGCAGTGAGGACTTTGACCTGATAGCCTTCTCTCCTCAGGCTGTTTGCCAGATCAGCATACTTTTCAGTCTTGTAGATTTGAGCTGCCTCCATTCTGTTCTCATATGGCACCGTGAGCTCGATCATGATCAGCTGCTTGGTTGACTTAGAGTGGACTACTATGTCTGGTCTCATGCCACTCTTGCTGATGATCTCTGGGTGACTCTTCCATTCTGGGAGGTCTGCAGTGCACTCCCAGTCATCTGCCCCGTCCAGCAGACTCTGCCTGCATGTTTCGAGTGGCACTGTTGTTCTTGGCCATGATTTGCTGCCTCCTGCCGTGAAGAATGTTGCGGGTGCTTTTGGAGTCCTGATTTTCCCTTTTGTGGTGTTGGTACTAGCCCAGACTACTTGTACAATTTCTTTGAGCACTTGGTTGTGCCTCCATGTGTACCTTCCTTGAGCCAGGGCTACTTTACATGAGCTTAGGACATGCTCCACTGTTTGTTTTTCATGGCAGAGGGGGCATGCAGGATCGTCTGTTTTCCCCCACTTCACCAGGTTTGCATTTGAGGGCAGAAGGTCATATGCAGATCTGAGAATGAAGCTGATCCTGAGAGGGGCCATGTGCCAAATGTCATTCCAAGTGAGACTTCTTTGGAGTGCATTCTCCCACGTTGTCCATTGCCCTTGCTGGCTCTGCTGGACTGCTTTTTGGAGTCTTTTTTGGTCTTCTTCTTTTCTCATCTCCTGAATCATCATGTCTCTTTTGGCTTTTCCTTTGGCCTTTGACCACCATTCAGTTTTGGTCACCCCCAGTCCCTGTCTGTTGGTCTGTGTGTGTCCTGTTATTTCTCTGATCTTGAGACTTTCTTTTGCAGAATCCATCGCCTCTTGAACTTTCCATTTTCTGCCTGTCTTCAGCTGGGGCTTAATTGCTTCTACCACCTTGTCTCCTGAGTCCTCCAGCATGCTTTGAAGTCTGATCTTCCCTGCTTTGTATTCCTCCAGGATGGATTTCAGGGGTAGTTTCAGCTTTGCTTGGCGACAGTACAGCGCTATGTCAGTCAGACAGGGTGGGACACCAAGCCATTTCCTTGTGAACTTGTTGATTTTGGCTTCCATTGCCTCCACTATGCTGGTGCAGATGTCGTATATCATCAGAGGCCATAGCAGCTTTGGTATCAGCATGAACTGCAGACACCAGACCTTGTATTTGCCAGGGAGCCCACACTGGTCAATGGTCTCCAAGCCTTCCTCCGCCATCTGCTTGGTTTCTTTTGCTCTTTGTGTGTCTTTCAGCGTATCATCATACCATCTTCCAAGGCTCTTGACTGGTTCTTCTGTGACTGTTGGAATGGCCTGGTTGGCAACACTGAAGACCACAGATCCGGCCACCTTTCCTTTCCTCAGTGAGAGACTCCGTGATTTCTTTGGCTTGAACTTCATTCTGGATGAGGCAACTATGTCGTCCAACCTCTCCAGCACATGACGTGTCTCGTCTTCTCTGGATGAACTAATGCACAGAATCACTTGGGAATTTGGTCCAGTATCGGCCTGTATTAAAATGAGAAGAACTAATGCACAGAATCACTTAGGAATTTGGTCCAGTATCGGCCTGTATTAAAATGAGAAGAACTAATGCACAGAATCACTTGGGAATTTCGTCCAGTATCGGCCTGTATTAAAATGAGAAGAACTACTGAACAGAATCACTTGGGAATTTGGTCCAGTATCGGCCTGTCTTTCTCACACACTTTTAGCGAACAAACTTCACTCGCAAAGGCAAGCATCATTGGAATGCTAAAAGCAATGTGGACTCAAAGCCGCCCAAACCCATCTACTGTCTTTACGTCACTTGTCTGGCAAATCCAGCCTCTGTTTCTTTACGCTTCAGACGTATGCACTTTGCAAAAGTGATCAGTGTACAAAGAAAACCTTTACTCATTCAAAATCAGTTTCATTAGTTTTGTGTTATGTTTTGTATTAGACGTTTCTGATAAAACACATCAACTACACTTCTGCACTGGCACAAATATGGCTTTATCTTGCTGTATGTGTTAAGCCTGCGACTGTTATCACTTTTATACGATGCCAAATATTTGAATGATGCTGGAAGGTCGATCGAGATAGACAGATAGATAGACAAATAGGCAGACAGATAGACACTGTTTCTTCTGACAGAAGAAAGCAAATAGGAATAAGGGAGGTGGGTTAGGGGTGAATATGAAGGAAACAGAGGAAGAGGAAAAGAGGGGTGGATTGTGTGTGTGTGTGTGTGGAGGGGAGGGGGGGAAGGCAGAGTAAAGCAAATGGAAATTAGGGCGATGGAATGGAGTTGAATGAGAGAGAGAGAGAGAGAGAGAGAGAGAGAGAGAGAGAAGAGAGAGAGAGAGAGAGAGAGAGAGAGAGAGAGATGGCCCCGTTCTGTGGTTGGGGTATGGAGAGGTCTCGTCACTGTAGCTTTCAGAGAATTTGTTGCAGGACTGGCGCCTTCTTTGAATCCTACACACTCTGTGTTTCTCAGTAAGGTGCCTTCAATGACATGGGTATAAAACAGTTCTCAGTCCTGTCCTACAGTGAAAACATTCCACCTGCAGCCTAACTTCCTGTCCATATCGTGATCGTGGATTCGGCTTTCCAGGCCTGCACATTTAGATTCCTGCCTAAAGTCTGAGAGAGAGAGAGAGAGAGAGAGAGAGAGAGAGAGAGAGAGAGAGAGAGAGAGAGAGAGAGAGATTCTACATCAAGTCAGCTAGGGTGTAAAGAGGTCTGTCCATAAACCTTAAACGTTTTCAAGGAATCCGCTATGACACCAACACAGAGAGAAAGTGAGAGACACAGACAGACAGACAGACAGAGACAAAGATACAGAGAGAGAGAGAGAGACAGAATGAGAGTTTCAGAGATAGAGAGGGAGACAGAGGAAGACAGAGACAAACAGACAGACAGAGAGAAAGGCAGAGACAAATAGAGAGATAGAAACAGACGGAGACAGACAGACAGTCAGACAGAAATAGATAGAGAGAAGAGAAAGGCAGAGAGAGAGAGGGGGGAGGGAGGGAGAGAGGAAGAGAGGAATGCAGGGAGAGAAGTCAAAAGAAAACACACATGTCCCAAAGCCCCTTCACTCCTCCTCCCCCCCCCCCCCCCCCCCCCCCCCAAAAAAAAACAAACAAACAAACAAAAGAAATACACAAGCCAAACAAAACAAAAACATGCCAAATTTGTCTCTCTTCCGTATTTGAAAGACCCACGTTTTATTCCTCAGTTCTTTCCACTTTGCTCTGGCAGTGTTTCCCGACCCATCTGTCACGTGACGTCACGTCCAATCGAATTCAGTCATTCTATTCTTCGTCGGTATAAACCAGTCCCCGGCTCCTCTGTCCCGTCACTAACACATTCAATCGACGGCCTAACATCCTGTCCTGTGGCCATAATGGATCTGTCTTTTACATCCTGATTTTCCATTTCCTGTCAAAGCTTTTCGGGGCAGTCGGGTTTTATAAGGAGGAAGAGAGAGAGAGAGGGAGGAGAGGCGTGAGGGAGGAGGTCGAGGGGAAGGGTAGAGTGGAGGTGGGGATGGGAGTGGAAGGGAAGGCTGGGAAGGCGTGAGGGGATCATAGATAGCAATGACTTGAGGAAGGGTGAAATGCACAAGGAGGTAGAGTTATGACCAAAAAAAAAAAAAACCGCACGCGTGAGCGTGTGTTACCATTCATGGTGTGTCTGCGTCTGTGTCCGTTTTTCTCTCTGTCTATCTCTCTCTGTATTTCTGTCTCTGTCTCTGTCTCTGTCTCTCTCTCTCTCTCTCTCTCTCTCTCTCTCTCTCTCTCTCGAACTATCTCTGAGTGTGGTGTGTGTGTGTGTGTGGTGTGCGTGCGTGCGTGCGTGCGTGTGTGTGTGTGTGTGTGTGTGTGTGTGTGTGTGTGTGTGTGTGTGTGTGTGTGTGTGAGTGTGTGTGTGAGTGTGTGTGTGTGTGTGTGTGTGTGAGTGAGTGAGTGAGTGTGTGTGTGTGTGTGTGTGTGTGTGTGTGTGTGTGTGTGTGTGTACACAATTTCTTTTGATAAAGAAAGGAAACAGATAAAATGAAAAGGAACCAACAAATCAACAAAATAGAGATCAATAAAGAAAGAAAATGGAAAAGACATTTAAAAAAAAAAAATAAATAACAGAAGCGTGAAAGACAGAATGAAAACTTGTCAATGTGAAGCAGTCTACTGTTCTTTCAACAGAAGACACTTTCAGATTGCTGACGATAGCAGAATTTGTTTCACCCTTTCTGTATTCAGAAGACTTAGTCCAAAGACATGAATCAAGTGTAAAAGTTTCCTGCTTATTCTGTACAAGTGCCAACGACACAAGAAGACAAGACAGGGCGTGAATAGCACACAAAGCTTTTCCCCCAAGTCGTCAAGTTCGAAAGAAAAAAAGAAAGAAAAAAAAAAAAGGGGGGGGGGGGGGGGAGACGACACAAGGGAGATAATTATTGTCTGTTCAGAAAGAAACGCCACTCTTGGCAAACTTTGAATCGTGACATTTCGGAAAAGCTTCTCGCTGAAGTCGAGATTTTTTTTTTTAATCACTTGAGCAAACACAATATCTTAATTCTATCCTATTTTATCTTTCAACGCAAGTTTGAAAGAAAGACAAGGAGCAGAAAGAAGATTGAGTTAGGAAAAGACTGTTTGATATGTGAAACTTGAGCACAGAGAATAGAGGGGTAGATCTAGGTGCTTAATATCATATATTCTTTTCATACAATTTTTTTTTCACCGAGACTATCTTCTTCTTAGACGGTTAATTCGCCCTCTGGCCTTCCTTTAATGTAGTCTTCTGAAGTTTTCTATGAATGTAAATTTGAAGTGCTTGTTTAACATTGCAGGCAGATACTCTTCAATTCTTGAATTTGTAGGACAAATGGAGCTATGATCGTGTTGTTGTATTTAAACACACACTCGCGCGCGCGCGCACACACGCACGCACACACACACACACACACGCGCGCGCACACACACACACACACACACACACACACACACACACACACACACACACACACACACACACACTAACAGCCGCGTGTGTGCGTCAGCACGCACACACACACACACATGTATACACACGCACGCACGCACTCGCACACGCACATACACATACCACCCCCACCCCCATACACATACACGCACGCGCGCGCGCGCGCGCCACACACACACACACACACACACACACACACACACACACACACACACACACACACACACACGCACGCACGCACGCACGCACGCATGCACGCACGCACGCATACCCATCCTTGATTCACATTTTGTATCTTTAGTCGATTAGTTTGTTTTGTTATTTTGGTTTGGGGTTGCACGAACTCCGGAAAGAAGGAAAGAATCCTGCGGAATGTCCGATCACTCACACAAATGACTTTCTGTGTCTCTGTCTCTGTAGCACACGCACATGCGCATACCACGCCCCCCCCCCTCTCCCCCTCTCCCCCCCACACACACACATGCACGCACGCACGCACGCACGCATACCCATCCTTGATTCACATTTTGTATCTTCAGTCGATTAGTTTGTTTTATTATTTTGGTTTGGGGTTGCACGAACTCCAGAAAGAAGAAAAGAATTCTGCTCAATGTCTCATCACTCACACACATGACTGTGCACACCTGCGGAACAGAACTGAAATGAAGAGGGAAGAGACTGAAGGGGAGAGCATATGGATCAAAGTGAATATAATGATAACAGTTACCATCACCATCATCATCATCATCATCATCATAATCGACGTCGTCGTCGTCGTCGCCGTTGTCGTCGTCGTCGTCGTCGTCGTCGTCGTCGTCGCCGTTGTCGTCGTCGTAGAAGTAGTAGTAGAAGTAGTAGTAGTAGTAGCAGTAGTAGCAGTAATAGTAAGGAATGAAAGTGATCGATGATTTAAAAAAAAAAAAAACTAAGAGTACAATTCAAGCAGGGGCTAAAAGAAAAGAAAGGAAAGCAAGAAATACACATAAAAGAAGAAGTATATCTACCTGAGAAACAATCAGAGTAAAATAAAAGGGTAAATAGATAAGTAGGAAAGGACAGATTGCTAAAGAAAATGAAGAAAGGAAACAAAGAGAAAAGATAGAATCCGACAAATAAATGGCTCTGATCGGAATCGAACCTATGACCAACCAGCCGGGAGTCCGCGACACTAACCACTTCGCCATGGCGGCAGGTGACTTTTGCACTTGTTAACTCTCAGGGAAGGAAAGAAGACACAGCCGCACGAGATGCCACATTGTCTAGATTAATGTTTGAAATGTTAAAACTATCTGACAAGAATTTTTAGATTTGGATTTTTTGTTTGTTTGTTTTCTTTCTTTATTTGGTAGGAGGGGGGATCGATATCAGATATAATATTCAGTTCTTCAAAATCATTCACAGCCGTACGTCTCACTACAGATTTGGCAGAACGTTTATTATTTCATCAAACGGTAAAAGACCTGCAAACTTATTAACCTCAGCGGTCTCATTATGTGCAAATATTCCTCACGCAAGTTCCACAGCTTGACTGTTGACGATTTGGAGTTTCTTTAGATGTGATTCTGGAGGAGAAAAGATCATTTCCTAGCCGTGGGTCAGTCATGACAATACAAGAGCAGTTGCTAAATGCAACAAAATCTTGGAGTCCTATCCCTAAGGAAAATGGCTTACAAATTTGTAGAAGAAAGATGAATACAGGTCTTTTTTTCTTTTAGAGGATTAAGTAATTCACATAGAAAACTGACTTCTAAGTAGTCGGCTAACTACGAAACCAACTAACTAGGCGCCCTATCCATTGTGCTTGAACACAAAACCCCCAAGGAAAAATTGCTGAGCAGATGGACAACTAACTAACTAATCAACTAGGTAACTAGTTACGCGCACGAGGAGTGAATTGAACGGGGTTACTGTAAGCACTCTGGTGTTGTCGCTATCGATTTCATCCTGTTTAAACATAAATGAAATAGATGCTAATTGAACGGAAAAAAATATTAGACAGATTAATTCACAAAACAATGAGTTAATCAACAGAGAAACAAACAGATATATTACTAGTCAAAGTGTCAAGAATCTGAATTGACAAAGACTGTCTACGCAGAGCATCGCTGTCGCCGTTGATTGAGACGGACTGTGTCTAGCCAGGTGCTTAGCCGGAGAAGCGTAATGTGCTTTTAGGTGTAAACCGATCGCTGGCTACTTGTGCAAACACTCGGCTAAAAGCCCCCTGCATTTATCTCCCCCTCTTTTTCTCCGAACGCAGAGTCTGTTAATGCGTTGGGCCCTCTAAGACGGCGTCTGCTGAGAGACATTGATTGTTGGTAATCTCTCATCCCTGGTCTCCATTTAGTTGTGGTGAGTTTTTAGCGGTGTTTGATTTCACCGACAGGGAAAGACGCAAGTCTGTGGATTTTTTTGTTTAATCGAAATATTTGGGGGGGCAGAGATTTCTTTCCTGAAGTTGACAAAGATTTTGTGTGTGCCGTCTTTTATGGAAGGGCTTATACTAATGCACTGATTCTCTGTCTCAGTCTCTGTCTGTTTGTCTGTCTGTCTGTCTGTCTGTCTGTCTCTCTCTCTCTCTCTCTCTCTCTCTCTCTCTCTCTCTCTTGAATGAATGAATGAATGAATGAATGAATGAATGAATGAATGAATGAACGCGTTTCTAATAATCCCCCTCCATATCACTCAACTGCCAACAGACACAGAAACAGACACACAGACAAGCACACACGCACGCACGCGCGCACGCATGCACGCACGCACACGCACGCACGCACGCACGCACACACACACACACACACGCGCGCGCGCGCGCGCGCGCGCGCGCGCGCGTGCACGCACACGCACACGTACCATGCACACACAGGCTGGCATGCGCGTAGACTCCTACATACACATGCATTTACACTTATTTACATCTTCAATTTACATTTATCTGCAAAATACTTTTTTTTTTAACAATAGACGCTTCCTCAAACAAGCAAAACAGCAAGAAAGAGGATGATAAAATCTTCCGATCGAAACAAAACCAAGAAAAACAGTCCGTTCCCTCCAGCGGTGCTGTGTCTCTGTATAAAGCCTTAGACATGCTTTTAAAAACTTCTCCAGAGTAGCGTCCCATGTTTCTTAAGTGCAACAAGATATGCACGTGACGCAAACAAGATCTAGCGGCAGCCATGAACCCTTACGTACAGTACATGTGCTTTACTCCTGTCCATCTGTTCAAATCTGCAATATGGGATGAACACAGATTTAGGTCAAATTAGTACGGTTTGGACACAGAGCAAAGTGAAGATGCAAAAGCAGTATTTATTTTGTTGTTGTTGTTGTTGTTGTTGTTTACCCATTCATACCGGATATAGCAATGTCAATTGAAAGGATATGAACAATACAAAGATATAATGTGATACGGTTATATTCAAGTTCCTGAAATACTGATTTTTTAAAATCCAGGTATTTGATTTTGTTTCGCTACCATTAATGCCAGGAAAAGTTAAGCGTGCATGTGCATGCAGGTACTCGCTTGCTTGCGCGCACGTGTGTGTGTGTGTGTGTGTGTGTGTGTGTGTGTGTGTGTGTGTGTGTGTGTGTGTGTGTGTCTGTCTGTCTGTTTGTCTGTCTGTATCCTTGTGCGTGTGTTTGAGTGACTCTCTCTCTCTCTCTCTCTCTCTCTCTCTCCTCTCTCTCTCTCTCTCTCTCTCTCTCTCTCTCTCTCTTAGGGTCAGTGTCGGGGGCTGACATAAATTTCTCATGTGGAACTCAATTTGGGCTTTATGACCATATCTCACTGTTTTTTCAGAGAGAGAGAGAGAGAGAGAGAGAGAGAGAGAGGCAGGAGGAAGAAAAGTGGCGAAGAGCAATGAAACAACTCTATGCTCCCAGCATCATCATCTCTGAAGCGACGCCATAAAATATCATCCAATACAGCTGCCTCGGTACCATCCTGTCTCCATCTCTGTCTGCGGCAAAGACCATTTGATCGATTTCACTACTACCCTGGACACAGCGTAATGCCTTTAATGGGTCTGCCTTTCCCACTTCCAGTCTCTTGTCCATGGCAAACAGTCATGTTCGGTGCACAGCTGAGAAGACAGAATCACAGATTCAAAGATGTCAGAAGACGTCAGCAAGAACATGCTCCGGGTAGAGGAGCTGAAATTATGGCCACATCTGTGAACTGAAACACAGACCAGTGTCTGTGGAGACCGAAAAGGAAAGCACTGTCTGTTTAGCTGAGATAAAGACCATGTCTGTGGACCTAAAACACAGACCAGTGTCTGTGGAGATGAAAAAGAGAGCACTGCTTGCGGAGCTGAAATTAAGACCACATCTGTGAACATGAAACACAGACCAGTGTCTATGGAGACAACCAAAGAAAGCACTATCTAAGGAGCTGAAATTAAGACCACATCTGTGAACATGAAACACAGACCAGTGTCTATGGAGACGACCAAAGAAAGCACTAGCTAAGGAGCTGAAATTAAGACCACATCTGTGAACATGAAACACAGACCAGTGTCTATGGAGACAACCAAAGAAAGCACTAGCTAAGGAGCTGAAATTAAGACCATATCTTTGGACCTGAAACACAGACCGGTGTCAATGGAGACAAACAAAGAAACCACTGTCTATGGAGCTGAAATTAAGACCACATCTGTGGACATGAAACACAGACCGGTGTCAATGGAGACAAACAAAGAAAGCACTGTCTATGGAGCTGAAATTAAGACCACATCTGTGGGCCTGAAACATAGAGGCCAGTATCTAGGGACCTAAAACGGAAATAAATATCCATGAAACTTAAAAAGAAAGGTAAATGTCTACAGGACTTTAAAAACAAGATGCAAAGCATATAAACGTACTCCCAGTTTATCCTGAATACGTGTGAGATATTCCATAAAGAGGAAAAACCGTCTTGGGCTGGTGTAACCGTTAGTAATTGCTATTCTGGTAAACATCGGCCATCATCTGTGACCTATAATGAACATACATACAAATTTTCAGAAAGATCGGCCAAGAACTTTCTGAGACTTTCCATAAAGAAGAAAACCATTATGGGCCGTTAGTAACGGCTATAACGGTAAACTTAAATATTTGGCATCATCCGTGACCCATAATGAAGATACCTATAAATTTTCAGAAATATTGGCCACGTACTTTCTGAGATATTCCATGAAGACGAAAAACCGTTAGGGGCCGCTATAGCCGTTAGTAACGGCTATAACGGTAAACTAAAACGTCGGGCATCATCCGTGACCCATAATGAACATACCTACAAATTTTCAGAAAGATCGGCCAAGTACTTTTTGAGATATTTCATTAAAAAAATAGAAAAACCGTTATAGCCGTTAGTAACGGCTATAACGGTAAACTATAACGCCGGGCATCATCCGTCGCCCATAATGAACACACCTACAAATTTTCAGAAAGATCGACAAGGTGCTTTCTGAGA
>CM065746.1:10144715-10152215 GCA_033310375.1 Conus canariensis
CTCTCTCTCTTCTTCTCTCTTCTCTCTTCTCTTACACTCTACTTCTCTCCTCTCTCCTCCTCTCTCCTCTCTCCTTCTTCTTCCTCCTCCTCCTCCTCTCCTTCTCTTCTTCTTCTTCTTCTTCTTCTTCTCCTCTCTCCTTCTCTTCTTCTTCTCTCTTCCTTTCCTCATTTCCTCCTCCTCCTCCTTCCTCCTCCTCCTCCTCTCCTCCTCCTCCTCCTCCTCCTTTCCTCCTCTCTTCTTCTTCTTCTTCTTCTTCTTCTTGTTCTCCTCCTCTTTGTTCTTCTTCTTCCCTGTCTGTCCGTCCACCACCATCACCTCCCTCTTTTCTCTCTCAGGGTCTGTATATGTAAGCCTGATGCAGAGAGAGAGAGAGAGAGAGAGAGGAGAGAGAGAGAGAGGGAGGAGAGAGAGAGAGAAAGAGAGAGAGAAGGGGGGAAGCCGGCTACAATGAATGACGTTACACTATGTACACTAAGCATTTTCTTCTGCATTTGAGCATGGGAGAGAGACCAGATAAAATGCACCACACGTTAAAACGACAAAAATCTAGACACCTGTACATCTTTCAAAACAGAATGTTCCAAACAAATGGTCCATTAAAGATATGCCGACAAACTAGTGTGTATGAATGGTGGGGGGGGGGGGGGGGTCGGTTGTTGTTACTGTTATTGCTGTTGTTTAACTTAAAGAGATCGGCCAAAAAATACAACAGAGATCCCGCCAGATATTAAAAAAAAGGTTGAAAAACATGCGGGGGAAAAAAGGAAGCTAAAGTCCCCACGTAAGAGAGAGGAGAGAGAGAGAGAGAGAGAGAGAGAGAGAGAGAGAGAGAGAGAGAGAAGGGGAAATGGCTACAATGACTGAAGATGATCCTCACATTGAATTTTTTATTCACTGTATATTTTGTTGGGCATTTTAGCATAAAAGGAAAGAGAGAGACGCCGATGGAACGCATCTCGCATTAAAACAAGAAACCATCATACTCCTGTAAACATTCATCCAGAATTAAATTATAAAAAGAAATTATCTGTGCACCAAAAAGATATACACACAGAGAAGTGCATATGCCCTGGATTTTGTAGTTAATGTTATTGTTATTGTTGTTCAACAAAAAAAAGAGAGACCAAAAAAAATTATTGAGACCCCACCAGGCAAATTAAAATAACGAAAAGAAGAAAAAAGAAATATGTGTTAAAAATGGAAAGCTGACTACCCACGGAAGAGAGACAGAGACAGACAGACAGACAGAGACAGACAGACAGGAAGACAGACAGACAGACAGGCAGGCTAGACAGGCAGATTGACAGACAGACAGACAGATAAGCAGACAGATAGAGACAGACAGAATAAAGTAAGAGGGTAGAGGCACGAGGTAGAAAACAGTGAAGCGGGTTCATCTTCACAGATTCAGCTCTTAAGCAACACTTTGAAATTTGAAATATTATCTAGCAAGGCATCAACATCACTAATAAAAAAAAAATCTACACATGAAAATTGCATATAAACAATCAGAACAGGCTGCCGACTCTCTGTTTAACTCCCAACTAACCCAGAGGCAATCAGCAACACGAATTGACCACCAATCAAGGGCAGTCAGCAGACACAATATGGTCGAATATGAAAAGGGCACATTGACGAAGCCTGAGATAAAACCTGACCGCACAGTAGGGAGGGTTTGCAGCTAAACGCCTTGCTGCATAATTAGCGTCGTAGGTTCGAGAAAGGTGGTGGGTATGAGCCATATCATAGTTCTATATTTGTTGGGTGTTTTAGCACAATCCGAATCCTCCGCGTACTAGGTCAATTTGTTACGGACTCAAGTGAGAAGAATGGAACATTACTCATATGTTATCACTTTATTATTATAATGAATACTTATATAGCGCCTATTCTCGGCTACAGACCAAGCTCTAAGCGCTTTACAATCCACACTCGTGTACACAACGGGCTGCCTACCTGGGTAGTGCCGACTGAAGAGCTGCCAGCTGGCGCTTCATTCAGTCGTTTCCCGTGTCATCCAGTCCATATCATTGAATATCGTTCACTCAGTTTACTGACTTCCTTCATTCTTTCCATTTCTCACGCAGGGTGCATGCTATGTGTAACGTGTCATCCATACCAACGGCCAAACTGGCCTTCTCTTCCGAAAGTTGGTGATGGGATTTTCCGTATGTGCAAGATGTTGTGCGTGCGTTCACACACGGAACCTCGGTTTATAGTCTCATTCGAAGGACTGTATGGGAAATGCAGTCAGAACCGATGTTAACTCCGAGGGAAAAAATCCCCCCTGTATCAAAACCTCCCGGCGGAGATTCGAACCCGCAACCCCAGGATCACCAAAATTACGAGTCCGGCGCTCTACCAACTGAGCTATTCCGGCCCCCGGCCCCCCTATGTCCTTCTGGCTGCGCTGTCATTGCTGTCAGTAAAAGGTTTGGTAGGGGGTTCTTTCAATGTTAATCAGAACAGGTTCGCCCAAACACGACCGAACTGACTTACTGATTTGCAGCGTCTCCTTGTGGCACTGAGCGGTAAAACGACCTAATATACTTTACCCTCTAGGAATCTGTTGTTGCAGTGTGTAGGGTGCCGGAATGGCGGACATAAGAGTGAGGCTTTGATTGGGATAAAAGATTATGAACTGAAAATTGCAAGCAAAGCATTACAATAGACAGAAAAATGAAAATGAGTGGTGGAAAAGACTAGAACAGTCGTTTCTGATGAGAATTCCGAATGAGCACTACCATGTATTTTACACCCAGAGCGAGTCAGAGACAGAGACAGAGAGAGAGAGAGAGAGAAGACGGACAGACAGACAGACAGAAACAGATAGACAGATAGACACAGAGAGAGGGATAGGAGGGGGAGGGGGTTAGAAGTAATAAAAAGAAAATTCACATACAACGATGTGCTTGACGACATACAAATTCAACACTCTATCAACCATCTTAAGCAGCAACTTTAAAATCCCTTTGCTTTCAGAATTGAAAGGTCAGAAGATAAATGTGAGCGGAATGGAAAATTTCCTCTATAAAAAAGAAATGTGCACAACCATACCACTCCCGCCCATGACGTCACAACAAATATTGCTCCTAAGATTCCCTAGTGTTCAACTATTCCATTGTCATTAATGCCACGCTAAGCTTTGTGTGTCTGTACTCCTGTAGTTTTCCATCAATTATTCTTGTCATGGAGTTCAAAGGTAGACGAAATCGGGGTCTTCCATTCATTTGATTTCTTTCTCAATTGAAGAAAAGGTTTGGGGGGAAAACAAACGTCGTTTTCAACACCTGTGTGAGGAATACGAGGCATACTGACAAAATATCACAGCTGAAAGTTTGTAAATGTTTTCTTGAACAGCCATTTTTACTCCATTCTGCATTTGTCTCCCTTTACCATCTACTCGAGGAAAGCTGTACACGCTCCGCACTCGCCATTTCGCATTTCCATCGATTGTGTCGCTTTCGGCACAAAGGGAGGAACCTGTTAGGTTTTTGGTCTGTTCCTGGGGTGAGGTCTTTGAAGTTACGAAAGAGTTCGCCAAAGTCCATTTCGGTTGGTAATCTCAGTCCTACGGTTTCCCATAAATGCAGTGAAGTTCGTGTCATTCTCAATTCGTTTACTTTTTTACCGTTCTTTCCTTCCCTCGTTCTTTGTTTGTTTTTTGGAGCTCACACATCCTCCAGAAAAGAGAGAGAGAGACAGAGAGAGAGAGAGAGAGAGAGAGAGAAGAGAGAGATTTCAGTGTTAGCCACATGTGATCTACGTGCTACTTGCGAGGTTGCCCGTATTACTTTTGGTCTCTGTTTATTTAATCAGTTAACTCTTCGCTCACACGCATTCATCGCATGTTCTGGCTTGGATTAAACACATCCACAGCTAAAGTTGACTTTCTTGGCCATTGTCAATAAATCTCAATCTAGATTTCGTCATGTGAACTCTGTCGTTCTCAGGAAGATTAAGAATACATTCAGGAATTGATTTAAACGTACGTGTACTGCCAGCAGTCAACTGGAAGCAATTGCTTACCCGTGAAATAAATGAACAAGTCTCTCTCTCTCTCTCTCTCTCTCTCTCTCTCTCTCTCTCTCTCTCTCTCTCTCTCTCTCTCATATTCATTGTTGAGTTTCCAATCATTTTATTCTCCTATACATTTGCTTTGCTAATGCAATTATTTGCATGTATTGACCAATTTCACGTGCGCATTATTCTTTTTATGTCTAGATGGAGAAAAGTCATTTTGCTTTTGCAATTCACCAACTTTTTTTTCAGGATACAATGAAAAAAAAATTCTGTGCATAGTTTGAAATATTTCCTCACGCAAAAAAAAAAGTCGTTCTTAGTTCGCAGGTTCCTTTTATCTCTGTTCTGTAACTGACACATATTTCTCACTGGGAACTTGATTTTGTGAAGGCGACTGCGAGTGGTTGGTTTTTCAGATAGAGAAATGTTTTCTAAGTATGAATACTTAGGGACTGATGGCCAATAGTCTCGTTCCCGAAAATCGAAGGTGGGAAAATGCTGTTACTGATCTTTCATGCAAGAAATTGTCACTTGTGCACATGCATGTGAGCGTATACCAAGACAAGATCAGTCCGAGAGTTTGTTTCAGAGTTGTACACATGTGATGACTGACGGCTCAGTGGCAGAACGTTTATTCTCTCTCTCTCTCTCTCTCTCTCCTCTCTCTCTCTCTCTCTCTCTCTCTCTCTCTCTCTCTCTGTGTGTGTGTTGCCTCTCTCTCTTTCTCTCTCTCTCTCTCTTACTCTGTCTCTCTCACACCCTCTGTGTGTGTGTGTGCGCGTGTGTGTGTGTGTGTGTGTGTGTGTGTGTGTGTGTGTGTGTGTGTGTGTGTGTGTGTGTGAGTGACACAGAAAAAAAACAAATGAAGGAAAATTAAATGGAAAAAAACAAACAAATACATTCATTTTGTTGTTATTTGGCTCATCAAATATCGAACAATATCACATGGGATAAAATTGTCAGACGCAAGAGTGTGTTACGGATTTACTGAAAAGAAATTGTTACTGATAAGGTTTGTTGTGTTTTTTTCTTACTATAATTAAAAAACAGCATGTCACTAATATTTAAGAATTGGATATTATATCACTTGTTTCAAATGTTGAATACAGATATACTGTGGGACTGTGGGATTTTTTTCAAATATGTCGTGTGTGTGTGTGTGTGTGTGTGTGTGTGTGTGTGTGTGTGTGTGTGTGTGTGTGGTGTGTGTGTGTGTGTGTGTGTGTGTGTGTGTGTGTGTGTGTGTGTGTGTGTGTGTGTGTGTAAGTCAATGATGTTACATGGAAATATGATTGCACTGAGTGGCAGTAACTTTCAATGTGAAAAAGACTGGTGAAAACCTTTAAACTTTGGCAAACCCAAACCGACTTTAACTTCCTGTGGGCATTTACATAATGAGAATGAAAAAATTCTGTAATGACAGACAGACAGACGGACAAACAGACAGACAGATAGACAGACAAACGACAGACACAGACACAGAGACGCCGAGAGAGAGAGGGTGGGAGGGGAGGGAGGGAGGTTGAGACAGATTTAAATCAACGTGCGGGGTGTATATTTTTGTGCAGAAAAACAACTGTTCATCACAAGTTCAATGCTTTTATGTAAGAACACACAGGCTTTCAGATCCCTTTAAGAATGGTACCTTGTGTTTCTGAAGATCAGCAAGAAATTCACTGAACGAATTCCAGATTTAGCATACAGTCAAAATGGCCGAGCGAATATGCACGTGCAATATTCGTGTTCGATCCCATATGTGATGAAAGAGCTAATGGACTGGACAAGGGAGAAAGCGAAGCAGGCTTTGGGCTGGACAGGGGAGAAAGAGGAACTGGCTTAAAACAGCACGAAGGCTCTCTCCTCTCTCTCTCACCACACACACACACACACACACACACACACACACACACACACACACACACACAGTTTGTTTATTTGAGGATGAATATGCTTAAATAACTCTAGAAAGAAAGGAAGAATGAGAGAAATACAAAGGAAATACAAATAAAAAGCCATACATACATACATACAGAAAGTAATCAGGCTGGGAATGACTTCATCTTTGTTCTAGTTTCATGAAGCCATGCGTCTGAAATTGCTCACCGTGAAGGCCTCTGCTGAGGTCTTTCAGCTTTAGAAAGACTTGATCCTAGGAACTGACTCAGACTCGCAGACTTTTCTCCCTTTGTACCAAAGACGACCTAATCAATGGAGGTGGTGGAAAGGGCAAGAAAATAGCGAGCAGACCTTCTGTTCCCTTCAGGAAACAGCAGAAGGGAAGTGATACCCGGCTACGAAAGACACAGCCCCAAAAACCTCGAATAATGATAAGACAAACACACACTTCGGATCATGACTAGGCAGATTGCTTGGTATCCCTCCTGCACACAGCAGCTTAATTCTGAGCTCTTCTCTCACCCATTGCAAAGAAGTTTACAAGGAGCAATTAGAGCAGCTCTAAGTGGTCGAGATGAAAAGAAAAGGGAGAGAAAACAAGATGCAAAGTATATAAACGTACTCCCAGTTTATCTTGAATACGCGTGAGATATTCCATAGAGAGGAAAAACCGTTTTGGCCATTTATAGCCGTTAGTAACGGCTATTCTGGTAAACATCGGCCATCATCTGTGACCCATAATGAACATACCTACAAATTTTCAGAAAGATCGACCATGTACTTTCTGAGATTTTCCATAAAGACGAAAACTATTATGGGCCGTTATAGCCGTTAGTAACGGCCATAACGGTAAAAGAACACATCGGGCATGATCCGTGACCCATAGTGAACATGCCTACAAATTTTCAGAAAGATGAGCCAAGTACTTTCTGAGATATCCCATAGAGAAGGAAAACCGTTATGGGCCGTTATAACGGTAACGGTAAAATAACACATCGGGCATCATCCTTGACCTATAATGAACATACCTACAAATTTTCAGAAAGATCGGCCCAGTGGTTTTGTCTGGAGCGAGAAGAACACATTTTGACCACGGACGGACGGACACACACACACACACACACACACACACACACACACACACACACACACACACACACACACACACACAGAGCATTTCTTCGTTCCCATTGTAAAATACTCCCTGTTCTATAAGAACTGGGAGTACAAAAAGAAGGGAGGTAACTACAGATGGCTCTGGACATAGTCCATAACAGTACTAATAATGATTTTCGGGCAGTTTATTTTGAATCCCTCTCGCATGTCCTGGAAGCAGATTTTTTTTCACCTGAAGTAAGAGTTCGGTCAACGGAACTGGTCAGAGTGAAAGTGAAGAAGTACAACCTTTTCTTCGTGTGACACTGAGTAAAATGTGAAAGTTGACCACTGAGGGGGTGTCAGGGCTGTTTTCTGATGCAACATAGTGTACTCAGCAGCATTTTTTCCTTTGATGGAGACGGATTTTGTGTGGGAAGTTCACATTCAGCGCCTCTCCTTTCATTCTGGAGTTTCTAATAG
>CM065746.1:10157215-10159715 GCA_033310375.1 Conus canariensis
TGCATTCTCCCCTGTCAGATTCTGAATGCTTCGTCACTGGTGTAGCACAACCCTTGGTCCTCGTTGTTTGTACCTTAAACACTCAGCCCATTTCAGATCCTCCATAACACAGTACGATAATGGACCTGGCATTCAGGTCCACATTTCCTCTTTCCTGTCAAAGCTCTTTCATGGTTAAAGCAGATTAAATGTGTGTGTGACGTGGTGGGTGCATCAGAGAAAGAGGCAGACAGACAGGCAAACAGACAGAGAGAGGAGGGGGCAGGCATATTCAGTTGACTGCATTCTCCCCTCTCAGGTTACTTTGGAGAAGTTCTCCAAAAGTGGCTTAAAAGTGTTGTTGTCCTCTCTGTGTGTAACCAAAGTATCAACCCATTTTAAAGCCCCAATAACATGGTATGATGATGGACCTGGCGGCTTGTGTGTGTGAACATTTCCCCTTTCCTTGCAAAACTGTTTCATGGTTACAGGAGAGCGAAGGGGGGGGGACATAGTGAGTGTATCAGAGACAGAAAGAGAGGAAGAAAGAGCAAGAGAGGGAAAGGGGGAGAGTGGGGGATAAAGAAAGAGAATGAGAGGGATGAAGACGCAGAGAATGGTTTTAAACAAGGCGTATTGGGAAAAAGATCCGTACATTTGTAATCTTTCATCAGTCTGAATATGATCCTTTCATTTCTGTCAAGTCCACTCTGCCAGCCTTCAGCGAAAATTATCAAGAAATTCATCAATACTTCCAAGAATTTGATTCATCCAGGTAAATCCTAAATTGTATTCAAACAGCCAAACAGGTACACTTCACACACACGTTTCCTTACCTTTAGCATCGAAGCCCTTTCCTCATCTCCAGCATCAAAAATCCTATAGCATAGGATAAGCTTTACATGGGATGAGAGAGAGGAGGCTGGGAGAGAGACTTGAAAAGATTATACGGCCGGATAGATACGAATTTATAGAGACCAACAATCAGACTGACCGATACCGAGAAAAATGTATTTGCAAATTGACAAGGGGTGTGTGTGCGGAGAGAGAGAGAGAGAGAGGAGAGAGAGAGAGAGAGAGAGAGATGGGGGTGAGATGAACGATAGAATGAATAACTGGATAGATAGGGAAATTGATATGTGGACTGGTGAATTACTAAAGAAAGAGTGAGTATGTCAATGGCTGAAGATAGAGAGAGAGAGAGAGAGAGAGAGAGAGAGAGAGAGAGAGAGAGAAGAGAGAGAGACAGAGAGAGAGACAGAGACAGAGAGTGTCAATAACGTGAGAGAGAGAAGAGAGTGAGAGAGAGGGAGTCAATAACTTGAGAGAGAAGAGAGAGACGGAGAGTGTCAATAATTTTTGAGAGAGAGAGAGAGAGAGAGATGGGGATGAAAGATAGACTAAGTAACTGGATAGATAGAAAGATTGCTGGATGGTTTCTGAATATATAGAGAAAAAGACAGGATGTCACTAACTTGACAAAAGAGAGAAAGAGAGAAAGAGAGAGAAAGAGAGAGAGAGAGAGAGAGAGAGAGAAGAGAAGAAGAAGAAGAAGAAGAGAGAGAGAGAGAGAGAGAGAGAGAGAGAGAGAGAGAGATGCTAACATTCAAGAATCGCTTAATACAAGGCACTAAAGCAGACACATTCTGTCCCAGATAAAACCCCCAACGCTGGTAAAATGAAAACGCCGCATGGTCCCTGTCGTTTGTTACTAAAACACTGTCTCTGTTTCACAAGCCCTTTAGCATAATGCAATAATGGGTCTGGATTAGGGATCCACATGTTCTCTCTCTCCTCGGCGCTCTTTCATGGTGGTGTACGTGACGTGGGGCGAATGCGCCAGAAACAGAGAGGGTGGGGAGGGTTGGAGGAAAGAAGAAGAAGGAGAAGAAGAGAATTCAGTTTCAGTTTCATCAAGGAGGCGTCACTGCGTGCGGACTAGTCCATATACGCTACACCGCGTCCGCTAAGTTTTGAGACCACACTGTGCATGATTTTGAGCTGATGAATAAATGAATCAATAACTAAGATGAGAGAATTGAAGAAGAGGGTCTCGTGGCTGCGACTTAGCCGATGTCTGACCCCACGCGCTGGTCAGACCTTGAGAGAACAAGAACAAGAACAACAACAACAAGAAAAAGAGGATGAAGAAGGAGAGAGTAGTAGTAGTAGTAGTAGTTGTTGTTGTTGTTTGTTGTAGCAGCAAGTAGTAGTAACAGTAGTAGTAGTGGTAGTGGTGGGGGGGGGTAAAAAGTGAAAGAACGGAACTAGATAGATGGAAAGAGGGCAAATGAGTTTAAAAGGAGAAAATGAGAGGGGGAGGGGAAAGGGAGAAAAAAAGGATGAATAGAGAAAAGAGAGAGGTGGATGATAAATAAACAAGATACATAGGTACACACACACACACACACACACACACACACACACACACACACACACACAGAGACGAGAGAGAGAGAGAGAGAGAGAGAGAGAGAGAGAATACTTAAGAATCTCTTAGTACAGAGCACTAAAGCAAACA
>CM065746.1:10164715-10167215 GCA_033310375.1 Conus canariensis
CTCCTCTCTCTCTCTCTCTCTCTCTCTCTCTCTCTCTCTCTCTCTCTCTCTCTCTCCTCGTTGACCACCAAACGCGGCCTTAAAGTTCTGGTTGAAACGATGGAAGGAAAGGAAAGTAGATCCTGGAGACAGGTCCATTATCGTTCTGTGCTATGGGGGGTTGACATCTGGGTGAGTGTTTAGTTACAAACAAGAACGGAGGGCCGTGCATTCTACCAGCACTGAAGTATTCTTCTCAATAACGTGAGACAAGAATGTACTGGCAACTGAGTTTTGTCTGATTTAGAATACAATGCCTAGTACTGAGATTCGTAAGCACTTAGAGAAAAAAAGAAAGATAGATAGGTAGGTAGATAGATAGATATAGATAGATAGATAGATGGATAGAGGGCTGGATGGATGGATGAGTGGGTGAATGGATGGATGGATGGATCGATCGATTGATCGATCGATCGATCGATATTATAGATAGATATATAGATAGAAACCACTCTTTTCTCCTCTCTCTCTCTCTCTCTCTCTCTCTCTCTCTCTCTCTCTCTCTGTCTCTCTCTCTCATCTGCACCCACATCTGTGAAGGATGTGGAGCGCACATTGTGCGGTGAGCTGCATCGTGTGAGAAACAAGACGTGAGAGCGAGGGCGTGACCCGTTTTTGAGGACACAGTAAACTCTGACCCCAACTTTTAATGATGATAAACGTGCTAAAAACACGTGCTAGAAAAGAATTTTTTCTTCCTTACGTTACACTGTATATGAGACTGTTTCTGGTTTGTCTGATATGGATTTGGTTGTATTTATCGGTTCTTTTGATTTTGTATGTCTTGCGGGAAACGTTTGTAGAAAAGTTTTCCTCGCCTATCTTTTGCGGATGTGAAAGATTGTGTGTTCTGGCAATTAAAGTCATACTTTGGGGATCCATTCAGATGGCCTGTTCAGTCAGTCAGTCAGTTAGTCATTCCCCTGACCGCTGGGGTCGTTGGGGGGACGTGATGAGGCAGCCGCCGTTTCTCTCCAGGCTCTTCTGTTGGTGGCTGTCGTGAGGAGATCTGGCATGGTCATTTTGGTCCAGTCCTTTATATTGTCGGACCAGCTCTTTCTCTGCCGTCCTCGTCTGCGCCCTCCTTCAACGGTACCTTGAAGGATGGTTTTGGAGAGGGTGTTGTGACGAATGACGTGGCCAAACCATGCCATCTTCAGTCGTTTGATGGTTGCCAGGAGTGGTTCGTGGGGCCCAACTAGGTTAGTGACCTGGTTCCGCACACAATCATTGGTCTTGTGTTCTTTGTAGGAGATGCGGAGTAGTTTCCTCAGGCACCTGGTCTCAAACGCCTGGATTCTTCTTTCTGTTTCGGCCATCAGTGTCCATGTCTCGCAACCATATAAGAGGATGGAGACCACTAGTGACTTGTAGAGCCGGAATTTTGTATTGAATTTGATGTTGCTCTTCCACACTCTGTTCAGTCTGGCCATCGCTGCTGATGCGGAGTTGATCCTGATTCGGATTTCTGCTGTGCAGGTGCCATCTTTGGACAGGATTGCTCCCAAGTACCTGAAGCTGGTCACTTCTTCCAGGAGGTGGCCTGTTATGTTTGATTAATTTGTGTCCAATGTTAAACATGTAGATATTAAATGTCTGTCTGTCTATCTGTCAGTCTGTCTGTCTGTCCGTGTGTTTGTGTGTGCGTGCGTGCGTGCGTGCGTGCGTGGTGGTGTTGTGTGTGTGTGTGTGTGTGTGTGTGTGTGTGTGTGTGTTGTGTGTGCGCGCGCGCGCGCGCGCGTGAAGAGAGAGAGCATTGTTTCTTAGCAAATCACTGTTTAGCTCTGTTAAAGATGTTCTATGTCTTTGTCGTGTTCCTTCTGAGCTGTGTCATATTATGTGTATTTAAACACTGAAACTGATATCCTGTTACTCAAAGAATGCGTGATTGATTGTTTGCTGACTCACAGTCATTTCCATGCTTTGTTGAATCGGGATCTGAACAGCAGGACGTCAAATCTTTCTCATCAATGTCAGGAAAATGGCAATAGTGGGGTTTTAGATTTCCAGCTCTCTAATCACCGATACAGACCAAATAAATGATCGGCTGCAGATAAATCATTAAACAAACATGGCAAAGTGTTGCTTAATATGTGCACCGCGCTCTACTTTTGTATTCTGAATGATCTGTGTTGTGGCGATCGTAATGGTTGCCATACATGTGTGTCAGACAGTGGATGCAGTGTGAATGATTACTTTGTGTTCATGTCTAATGAATTATTATTATCATTGTGTGAGGTCAGTGAGCTGAGAGTGTGTTAACAAATTGGGTTGGGTCACATGCTTGTCAAACCTAACGTTAACTGTTTGGATGATCAACAACGCAATGTGCCTAATACTAGCACCACATTACTCGAATGTTTGCGTTGAGAGATCTTGCTTATGGATACCATAATAACTTTTTGTCAGAGGAGTTTTAGGAAAAACTGTCTGACAGTCTCAGTGATATTGACGTCGATGA
>CM065746.1:10192215-10194715 GCA_033310375.1 Conus canariensis
TTTGTCAATGAAGTGTGTTTCTTCATTAGTATCAGCACAAAAAGAATAACAACCATCTAACACATACTAAACTGGTAAAATGAGAATGCAAAAGAATATTCTGCTGGTTTGACAACATCAATTAAACAGAGGATGTTTGAAATATGTTTTACAAAAAGGAGTTGCACGTAGGTATGATTATCAATGGAAGATCCTGGCGCCATCATAATAGATGAACAGTGTTAAAGAGAGACAGACACGGACAGACAAGCAGGCAGCCATACAGATAATCATACACACAGGCAGACAGATAGACAGACAGACATGCAGACATAAAGAGAGACAAATGACACAGGATATAACGCTATCGTTACAGTTTTACTCAGTAATCATTATCATGCGAATGGGTCGCAAACAAACGCTTACGAGTCATCTTCGCTTCGGTCATAAAAGCATTGGCTGTTTACAAACCGTTAATCAGAACAGCACTGGTGCATCAATGAAAACAGCAGTAATCCCAACAGTTACAGTTATGAGATGGGATAAAACGTGCCTGCATCTGGACATTGATCGTGATGTTGAGTGTAAATGTATGACTGTGTCAGAAGTCTCCATGTGGTTTCACAAATATTCCATGCAACAGTACACATGAGATTACTCTACGTGTTATCGCTTAAGGAATAATGATAGGTTGCAAAATATGTGAACAGTGTTTCTCCAAAAGATATTCTGTACTTTTCTGGGCGTCTGAAATCTGGCAGGAGAGTAGTTCAAAGCACATCACTAAAGTCAGCAAGTCTTGGTTTAAAGCAGACAAACTGTAGATCGGAGAACCTGGACAAGGATGCGGACGATTCATACCGAAGTTTTACAGACCGAAATACATGTGTTTACATAAGCAATCCTGAACTGGCTTCACGCATATCCTACAGTGGGTAAACTCATCATGTTTTAGTCTGATTTGACTGGGTAAAGCTTAAACTGTTTTAAGTGCTGCCCTAGTGATCGTTTAGGGCCGGAATAGCTCAGTTGGTAGAGCGCCGGACTTGTAATCTTGCTGATCCCGGGTTTGCGGTTTCAAATCTCCGCCGGGCCGTTTCGGTACAGAGGGATTTTTCCCTCGGAGGTAACATTGGTTCTGACTCCATTTCCCATACAGTCCTTCGAATGAGACAACAAACCGAGGTTCCGTGTGTGAACGCACGCATAACATCTTGCACACACGTAAAATCCCATCACCAACTTTCGGAAGAGAAGGCCAGTTTGGCCGTTGGTATGGATGACACGTTACACATTGCATGCACCCTGCGTAAGAAATGGAAAGAATGAAGGAAGTAAGAAAACTGAGTGAACGATATTGAATGATATGGACTGGATGACACGGGAAACGACTGAATGAAGCGCCAGCTGGCAGCTCTTCAGTCGGCACTAACCAGGCAGGCAGCCCGTTGTGTAAACGAGTGTGGATTGTAAAGCGCTTAGAGCTTGGTCTATAGCCGAGAACAGGCGCTATATAAGTATTCAACATAATAATGATAGTTGTATATACTGATCAAAGGGATCATGGAATGATCACGAGACGAGTTATAGTGTGTTGAACCAAGCCTGACGGGAGACCATATGAGAATTATTTCTCAGCATGAATATTTATGAAATGCTTGGTATAGCATTACGCAATTAAACATTTTTGAGAGAGACAGATAGACAGACTACAGACAGACAGACAAAGAGACGGGCGGACAGACCGACACAGACAGACAGACAGACACAGGCAGACAGGCAACAGACAGACAGAGATGAACAGACAGACAGAGACAGACAGACAGAGAAATGCAATAGCAGCATTGTAACTCATACACTGTACAAAAAAGTGATACAGTATGTAATAAGAAGTTGCATCTTTTTGTCGAAGTGTAAGAAAGTGAATACCATCTAATTAGACAATCGAACACCCGTTTTTTTATTCATCAATCCACACTTCAAGAATAAAGTTTCTGTGGCTGGTTAAGTATTACCAAAATGGGTAAAATATTCCTGCAAGGCCCACTACTATAGAGTTTGACTTTGTGGAGAGACAGACAGACAGACAGACAGAGAGAAAGAGAGACAGACAGACTGAGAGAAAGACAGACAGACAGAGACACAGAGAGAACAGATGGTCAGACCGACAACAGATGAACAGAGAGACAGACAGCCACAATCAGTCAATCAAAGAGACGTATCACACGACTCATTATGGTTGAAACAGCACCCGAAGAACACAGTAACATTAGACGCCCATTATTCTAATGGGTCTCCACACAAACCACACGCGCACGAAGGACACGACAAAATGCAGTCAACACTCAGGACCTGTCGCCTGCTTTTTCTTTTTTCATTGTGGCTGTTAAATTGCAGTACTAAAGTGTCGGCAATGAGGTGGGAGAAGAAGAGGGGGTAGTAGAGAAGTTTGCGCCTGTGAGCATGAGTGAGAGAGCGAGAGAGAGAGAGAGAGAGAGAGAGAGAGTGAGAGAGAGAGAGA
>CM065746.1:10199715-10214715 GCA_033310375.1 Conus canariensis
AAATATAATCAAAGTGGGCAAGGGGAGAGGATTCCTCTCTAAACCAGTCGAATCCGTTGAGAGGGATGGGGAAAGGAGAGTGTCAGACAATGACAACTTGCAGGCATAAGTGACTCGCACAAATGTACGTTTCAAACTGTCTTCTTGAATCGAAAGAGTTTTACTTGTTTGTAACATAAAGGTAAATGGGCACAGAAGCGTAATTGGTATTACCACCCCTTATATCAACTTCTAACTCGCTTTAATGCTTTACTGATACTGACAGAAAAAGGGGAAAAAAACACCAGCATTTTTTGTCAGAAATCGTACTTACATGTATATGCATATGTGTACACACACATACACATATATTTATTTATGTGTGTGTGTGTGTGTGTGTGTGTGATAATTTACTAGTAGGGAAAAAACAAGTGCAGACTAACAATTCCTCCATCATTATAATTTATATTAATAAGGACTTGGCAAAGATTCGAAGGGTGAACAAAAAATCAAAAAAGGGGAGGGGTATACTGAAATTGAGAATGAAAAGTCCGAGAATTATATAACAAATATGAAATCCTTCACTAGCAGCCCATGGGGACCATCGTGACCCATCTTGAAGACAGAACTATTCATTTTGCCTGCTCCTAGGCCTTTCGTCCGCTGGATCGGACTCACATATATACTAACTTTTTATACGTAATAACCATGTCTGTCTTCTTGTCAGGTCAGCAGCTACCCTCCGCCTCACTCTATTCCACTCCTTTCTCCTGTAGCTTGCCTCTAGGAGGCAGTTTATTTCAGGCACGACGCTTTCCCACCTCGGCGTAGTGTCTTGGCCACAGAGACTATTTTTGACCTGTCTTCAAGTCAGCGGCCACTCTCCGCCTTAATCTGCTCTGCTCCACCCCATCCTCCTGTAGTGCGCCTCTAAACCTCGTAACCCTGATCAGCATCGTGTCATCGTACTATTGTTTAAAATCCACAGTCATCGTCTTGGCTACCACCGCATTCAATCGCACTAAATGTTTCATGTCCTCTTGTGTCCACTCCCTGACCCCGATCTTTCTATTCAGCCCCTCGCCCTCTTCTTCCCATATTTCCCGGATTCAATCTCTTTTGATATTTCCCTAGGCGAAGGTACTATAGAGACAGTACTCAATAAAATAAAAAAAGAAGAAAGCTGGAGCGTAGGTGATGTTCTAGTGAGTGCCCCAGCCCCTTCCGCTCTCCCTCATGCCCTTTCCCCGATATTAGAAGCTCACCATTAGAATCCTCACGATAGAAAGGGAAGCAAAGAACTTCCAGCAGACCTGTTTTACAGTCATTCCTTACTGCAGTGTCATCGTTGATATGAAGCCAGTCCAGCTCCGGTGAGAGGCAATCAAGAGAACCACCAAACACAACATGAGCGGGTTGGAATATAGCTTGGAAGACACAGATAAACCACCCTCTATGTGCGCGCGCGCAAACACACACACGCATGCACGCACGCACGCGCGCGCACATACACACACACACGCGGGAGCGCACACACACACACACTCACACGCGCGCGCACACACACACTTACACACAACACAACATAACCACGCGCGCGCGCGAGCACACACACACATACACACAAACAAGCGCGCGCGTGCGTGCGTGCACACACACACACACACACACACACACACACACACACACACACACACATACACACACACACACACACACACACACGTACGCACGCACGCACGCACGTACGCACACACAGACACACAGACACACACATGCACGCACGCAAGTGCACGCAAGCACGCACGCACACACACACACACACACACGCACGCGCGCGCACACACACACACACACACACACACACACACACACACACACACACACACACACACACACACGAGAAAAAATGGAAGTAGAGCAGAAGATTCTCAGAGTCTCAGACGTGCCTACCTGAACACTTCCGTTCCCTTGTTGACCCTTCAACAGCTGAAGGGAGTTCAATGTTTTGATATATTCAAACTTGTAAGTATGGCACTCTGTATCTAAAAACCGCTGAACCAAAGATGGAACTTGGCCTGAGAAGATGCTGGTCTGACCTACACGCAGACAAAATCAAAGACGTACGAATGGGTTAGCGGTCGCGGAAGGTGGTGATGGAAGGGAAAAGGATTGGTGGAGACATACTGGTTCTAAGTTGTAACATTGACGTGAAAAGCCGCACTGATCAGCATAACACAGTCTTAAGCATTGTCTGTGCCTGTTGTGAAGGAATTATAAGAGCCAGGCTCGGACGCAGCACGGGTGTGTCTTCAAGTCGTGTCATCGCATAATCCGTGCTTGGAAAATAACGAATACTGGTTTCATGATCGCTCATCTCTTTGAGGGAAGGGAAGAAGAGGGGAGAAAGAGGCAAACAACCATTAGTGCCTTACTCCAGCGCTGACCTGTCGGACTTTCCCTTATACAGAGCTAACCCCAGGCTATTTCTGTCGCATCCGAGCACCAGCGGTCTACTTGCAGCTATCCATAGCAGATCATTTCAAGGTCACTCATTAAAGGACACGCAGCACTGCTGCTGAGTCAGTGGTGTCTGTTCTCACCCAACGTACGCAGACTCCATGTACTAAGCCCTAAGTGCGGGTGGAAAGATGGGGTGTACTTCAAAGACAACGCACGACGCTTTTGGTGTGGATCAGTGGTGCTGATCTGGATCTCATGATGCATTCATTATCTTATCAGCAAGGCTGTTGCAAATTATTAGCTGAATGTGAACACTGTGATGTCATTGTTAGGAATTGACAACTATCTTTAAACTAACATGCATAAATACATACATGCATACATACATACATACATACATACGTGTATGAGTGTGTGTGTGTGTGTGTGTGTGTGGTGTGTGTGTGTGTGTGTGTGTGTGTGTGTGTGTGTCTGTCTGTCTGTCTGTCTGTCTGTCTGTCTGTCTGTGTGTGAGTGCGTGTGTGCGCGCGCGCGAGCGTGCGTGTGTGTGTGTGTGTGTGTGTGTGTGTATGTGTGTGTGTGTGTGTGTGTGTGTGTGTGTGTGTGTGTGTGTGTGTGTGTGTGTGTTTGACATGGGAAGTAACTCTCTTAACCCATACCTACTATTCCTTCCCCTGGCGAAATACACGTTGGTTTTCTTTATTATTACAAATGTATTTTGGGAAAATGACGAGAAGAATTCTTCCGCAGGCAGAATTAACTCGGGAACATTTTCTAACCCGTATCCCAAGCATGCATGCCAGTCTTTGCCTCTGTACGTGTATGACGAACACGTGAACCCTTCAGGCTCTTTGCTTCAAAGTGCGGCCTCTCCTTTGTTGTCCATTACCCTGACAGTCCTTTCCCCCCTATCTAAAAGCCACTGGGTTTCAGCCAAGCGGGATAAGAGGATGGTGTAAAGAGCAGGGGGGAAAGCTTTGAAAGCTTTTCAAGGAAGGGGATGGGAAGAAGTTTGGAGTTCATCTCCAACAACAGTTCTCCCATTTTCAGAGGTAGTGTGTTTAACCTTCGTCGCCTTTTGTCTAAAAATTGTGTGCGTCGTGGGTCTCCAGGGACCCATAATTTTTGTATAGGAATAAAGCCTTGCCGTACTTCATAGACCTCCAGTGACCCATGATTATTATACACGAGTAAAGCCTTGCCGTACTTCATGGACCTCCAGTGACCCATGATTATTATACACGAGTAAAGCCTTGCCGTGCTTCATGGACCTCCAGTGACCCATGATTATTATACACGAGTAAAGCCTTGCCGTACTTCATGGATCTGCAGTGACCCATGATTATTATACACAAGATCTAGTTGCAAAGCGAGAGGACTGCAGGCGGAAATCTAAACAAATCTTAAATAAATGTTAGCGAACCGCCCAGAGAACGTGGACAAACGAGTCACAAGACGAAACACAACTAGTTTCGACCTCTTAGGTCTTCATCAGGTGAGACATTAACGAATAAAACAATGAAAATTCACTTAGCTTTGATCGCTTCAGATCACTTGGTAGGGTTCAGCGCAAGGAAGAAGGCGTTGAATGAGAACGAGGCTGTTGGAAGGGAAATAGTGAGCGAGTCAAAGTCGTAATGAAGATAATAATATTACTGATAGGAATACTAATAATGGTCAAAATACTGAAAAAAAAAAAAAAAAAAAAAAGGGACAAGATTACTACCAATCTGTGTCAATAAGTATGGGTATGGGAGAAAGGAGAGTGGGTTAGAGGATTCTTAAACAGCAGGGTTGCCGTGGCAACAGTCCCAGAGGCGAAGGCGATGGTGATGTCAATGCCAGTGGTAGTATCAATACTAGCAATAGTATTACTGAATGATACTGCTAACAACGATAGTGAAGGTTAAGGTAATGAAAGCATGATACAGAAATATATTTAGAAAATACAATTTTTATAATAATCAAATAAATAAATAAATGAAACATTAAAAATAATAATAAATTAAAAAATCAGTAAATAATAATAATAATAATTTTAAAAAAATAATAAAAAAATAATAATAATAATGATAATAAATGCATAAATAAGATAGCTATAAGTTGTGTGAGGTGAATAGTGGGAGATAAGGTAGTATGTGTGTGTGTGGTGGGAGGATACTATGGGCTGAGATAGAAGTGGTGGGTTGGTACATGTTACTTTAAGGTGTAGATGCTATGAGGGTGGAGGGAAGAAGGGGATGGGTTTACGTACTAACTGGGGGAGGGGGAGGGGCAACATTCACACCTATACACAATCTCTCTCTCTCTTTCTCTCTCCCCCCCCCCCCCCCCCTTTCACGACCAACGATAAAGGAGCCAGCATTCTATTTATTAATAAATAGAATGCTGGCTCCTTTATCGTTGGTCGTGAAAGGGGGGGGGGGGAGAGAGAGAGAGAAAGAGAGAGAGAGATTGTGTATAGGTGTGAATATGTTGCCCCTCCCCCTCCCCCAGTTAGTACGTAAACCCATCCCCTTCTTCCCTCCACCCTCATAGCATCTACACCTTAAAGTAACATGTACCAACCCACCACTTCTATCTCAGCCCATAATATCCTCCCACCACACACACACATACTACCTTATCTCCCACTATTCACCTCACACAACTTATAGCTATCTTATTTATGCATTTATTATCATTATTTTTTTTTTTAATTATTATTATTATTATTTACTGATTTTTTAATTTATTATTATTTTTAATGTTTCATTTATTTATTTATTTGATTATTATAAAAATTGTATTTTCTAAATATATTTCTGTATCATGCTTTCATTACCTTAACCTTCACTATCGTTGTTAGCAGTATCATTCAGTAATACTATTGCTAGTATTGATACTACCACTGGCATTGACATCACCATCGCCTTCGCCTCTGGGACTGTTGCCACGGCAACCCTGCTGTTTAAGAATCCTCTAACCCACTCTCCTTTCTCCCATACCCATACTTATTGACACAGATTGGTAGTAATCTTGTCCCTTTTTTTTTTTTTTTTTTTTTTTTTTTTCTCAGTATTTTGACCATTATTAGTATTCCTATCAGTAATATTATTATCTTCATTACGACTTTGACTCGCTCACTATTTCCCTTCCAACAGCCTCGTTCTCATTCAACGCCTTCTTCCTTGCGCTAAACCCTACCAAGTGATCTGAAGCGATCAAAGCTAAGTGAATTTTCATTGTTTTATTCGTTAATGTCTCACCTGATGAAGACCTAAGAGGTCGAAACTAGTTGTGTTTCGTCTTGTGACTCGTTTGTCCACGTTCTCTGGGCGGTTCGCTAACATTTATTTAAGATTTATTATACACAAGTAAAGCCTTGCCGTACTTCATGGATCTGCAGTGACCCATGATTATTATACACGAGTAAAGCCTTGCCGTACTTCGTGGATCTGCAGTGACCCATGATTACTATACACGAGTAAAGCCTTGCCGTACTTCGTGGATCTGCAGTGACCCATGATTATTATACACGAGTAAAGCCTTGCCGTGCTTCATGGACCTGCAGTGACCCATGATTATTATACACGAGTAAAGCCTTGCCGTACTTCATGGATCTGCAGTGACCCATGATTATTATACACGAGTAAAGCCTTGCCGTACTTCATGGATCTGCAGTGACCCATGATTATTATACACGAGTAAAGCCTTGCCGTACTTCGTGGATCTGCAGTGACCCATGATTATTATACACGAGTAAAGCCTTGCCGTACTTCGTGGATCTGCAGTGACCCATGATTATTATACACGAGTAAAGCCTTGCCGTACTTCGTGGATCTGCAGTGACCCATGATTATTATACACGAGTAAAGCCTTGCCGTACTTCGTGGATCTGCAGTGACCCATGATTATTATACACGAGTAAAGCCTTGCCGTACTTCGTGGATCTCCAGTGACCCATGATTATTATACACGAGTAAAGCCTTGCCGTCCTTTGTGGATCTCCAGTGACCCATGATTATTATACACGAGTAAAGCCTTGCCGTACTTCGTGGATCTCCAGTGACCCATGATTTTTGTATAGGAATAAAGCCTTGCTGTACATCGTGGGTCTCCAGAGACACATGCTTTTCTGAAGAATTAAATCCTTCATTTTCAAACAAAGACAAAGAATGTTTGGTACAGCGCTATGCTTTATTGAGGAAATCAAAACATTTTGTGCAGGTGTAATCTGTCTCAGTTATCAAGCGAAAATCATGGCAGTGTGTCATTTTAACACGCACGACGTGCAGCGACGGTTTAATAAACTTTCATGTCTGTTCGTTGATTTATGTAATGACCCCCAAAACCCATTCAATCATGGTATGCTTATCAAAAATAATCAGTCAATTACACAAAATCAATTTTTGCTCTCTCTCTCTCTCGCTCTCTCTCTCTCTCTCTCTCTCTCTCTCTGATAGAAAGACTTAAAACAGAAAAACTGTTTACCCTGCCACAGCGCACCTGTTCCAGGACGCACCATCTGTGCTAAAGCCCACGTGAGGAATTAGGCTCTTCGCAGCAAAGTGCGACCTCTCCTTTGTTGCCATGGGATAAGAGGACACATTAAAGAAGAGGGTTAAAAAAAAAAAAAAGGATTTGAGACTGTTCGAGGGTGGGTGAGTAGGGAAGGTGGTAGGGTTTCATACCCTATGATGAGTGGGCCCGGGCGAATAAACTTGTCTGTGGTTTTTATCCTGTTCGACGTCATTCTGTTTGCCTTCTCTGTCTCAGTCTGTCTGTCTTCTCTCTCTCTCTCTCTCTCTCTCTCTCTCTCTCTTCTCTCTCTCTCTCTCTCTCTCTCTCTCTCTCTCTCTCTCTCTTGTACCCTTCCCCCTCCCTTCTTCACTCTTCCCCTATTTTCTTTCTCATTTTTTACAGCAGCAATTACCTGCAAACACAGTCAAATTAGTATACAGACTGTGCAATTGTCCTAAACATAAATCAAACACTAAACAGTATTAAACATAAATCAAACACTCAACAGTATCTATTCAGAAATCGAAATCCGAGAAAAGCTGAACATGTCAATGATAATCATAACACAAATAAGCACGCTGTTACGACAGAAAGATTTAACACAGGAACATTTTTACCATTCTACAATAGCATCCGTGCCAGTAGCACCTTAAGTTGAAGTACGAGCAAAGCACTCAGGCTCTTTGCTGAAAAGCGTGACCTCCCTTTGTTGTACTTTACTCTGACGGCCCTTTCCTCCTGCCAGGACAGGTGGAGCACAAAGTAAAGGAGGAAAACAAAGGATGGAAGGCTGGGAAATGAGGGTCCAGAGGAATAAGAAGAGTTTGTATTCTAAAACTGTCCTCACGTTCATGGGGAAGGCGAGATTAGAGTTAGTATGCAGAGGGTCTGTGGTCTGGATCTTGTAAAAGCAAAGGATCTGTGTAGTTGTTTGTCCGTCTGTCTATTAACCTCTCTCTCTCTCTCTCTCTCTCTCTCTCTCTCTCTCTCTCTCTCTCTCTCTCTCTCTCTCTCTCTCTCTCTCTCTCTCTCTCTCTCTCCAGTATCTTTCTTTTCACGACTACCCATACCAGCAAATAGGAATTCCATTCATGTGTAATCTGTCTACTATTCCCTGGTACATATTTCTGGGGAAAAATCGAATTAAGAAAAAAGAATTACTAACAAGAAATCTAAGCCTTTTTCCCGAGATTTTATGCAATGTGTTGACTCTCTTATTTCACAAAAGAAATCTGCGTTGCAAGTAGCGTTAAAACAAACGTTCCAGAATATGTTAGTCAGTGTAAATTTACAACAACAACAAAATCAGTGTTTTGGAAGAGAGGAAAAAACCGTAGTTACTGAAAAACGCAAAAAAAAATAAAATAAAATAAAATAAACTGACAGACATGTTTGTGCGATGACAAGAATAAACACTGGAATAGTTCAGGCTGCTCCACTGGCACCGAAGCTAGTGGGTTGTATCTGTGCTGAAGTAAACATGAAGCTTTCAGTCTCTTTGCTGCAAAGTGCCACCTCTCCTTTGTTGTCCATTACTCTGACAGCCCTTTCCCTCCATCTAAAAGCCACTGGGTTTCAGCCACGCCAGATAAAGGGGCAGCGTAAAAGAAGAAGAGAAGAGGATGGAATGCCATAAAAAAGAAAAGGAGGCAGCAGAATAGAGGATCATACCATGCAGCTGTTCTCCCATGGTGGGGAATGATAAATGTAAGAGGGAAAACTTTAATTTTTGATAAGTATAATCCTTGTCATATGCCTGTCTGTGTCTTTTCTACGTGTTTTTTTAGCACCACATATCTGCAAATACGATTGGAATTCTGGAAACTACACAATGATGAGTAACACATTTACACTCTGCACACACACACACACACACACACACACACACACACACACACACACACACACACACACACACACATGTATACATAAGCATACAGTGAAAAGTTATTATCGAGAAAAATAAGTCACATAAGATTCAGGTAAACTAAGAAGCACGTTAATTTGTCTAGGATAATAGGCACAAGAGCATCCGAATTTCCTACACTGGTACGTTTTTTCAGAGAGTTGTATCCATGCTGAGTACACGCTATGATTTCAGGCTCTTTGTTGTAAAGTAAGACTTCCTATTGTTGTCCATTACTTTTACAGCCGTTTCCACCTGTCTAAAAGCCACTTGGTTTCAGCCATACAGGATAAACGGCAAAGCAAAGAAGAAGGAAAATTGATTGAAGGCTGTTAAAGGAAAGAGGGACAGAGCTTGGGAGTTCATACCATGGAGTTCTTCCATTTTCAGGGGTAATGGGCCTGAGCTGGCACAGTTTAGTATGTATACATGTAATCTTCTTTGATCTAATCCTATGTGTCTCTCTGTTTGTCTGTCTGTCTGTTCATCTGTCAGATTAAATATGACTCTGGCTACCTAGCTTTAATTCTGCCTCTGTATCTGTCTGTCTGACTGTTTGTTTGTCAGTCCGTTGGTCTTTCTGTCTCTTTCTATCTGTCTCTCTGTCTGTTTGTCTGTGTCTCTGTCTCTGTACTCCCCCCCTCTCTCTCTCTCTCTCTCTCTCTCTCTCTTCTCTCTCTCTCTCTCTCTCTCTCTCTCTCTCTCTCTCTCTCTCTCTCTCTCTCTGAATTCTTGCAGTGGCATATACCAACAAAAACAATTTAGTTGCAAAGTGAGGCGGCTGCAGGTGTAAATCTAAACAAATTTGAAATGTTAGTGAAAATGCATCGCCAAAAAAACGTAGCCAAACAAATCACAAAACAAAACACGACGCGTTTCGACCTCTTAGGTCTTCGTCAGGCAAGATACAAAACACTCAGGACAACGAAAATGAACGAGTAATCGCTTATCTTCATCCAGTTCGACGCAAGATAGGCGCCTTTCTTGCGCCGAATTGGATGAAGATAAGTAATTGCTCGTTCATTTTCGTTGTCCTGAGTGTTTTGTATCTTGCCTGAAGAAGACCTAAGAGGTCGAAACGTGTCGTGTTTTGTCTTGTGATTCGTTTGTCTACGTTTCTTGGCGATGCATTATCACTAACATTTCAAATTCGTTTCAACAAAAACGAATCACGTCAACATACAAATTATGGAACTGTCCACAATGCATTCACACAATACACATTATCAGAACCATACAATGGTAGATAACCGAAAAAAACGGTAACCATTAATACAAAAAAAAACATCAGGCACATAAAAGAATAAATAGTTTACATGATAAATGCACATAAAAACGGTGGAGTGACAAAAATGGAACATCTTCAGCCTCCTTCACTGGCACCGAAGCTCTTAGGTTATATCTGTGCTGAAGTAAACGTGAAGCTTTCAAACTTTTTGCAGCAGCCTGAAACCTCTCATTTGTTGTCTCTTACTTTGCTAGTCCTTTGCCCACTGTCTCAAACTCACTGATGATTTAGCCACTGGAAACAAGCGTACGAGGTTGGAAAAGGGGGAAAGAGTTTGATGGCTGTGAAGAGAAGAGAACAGGCAGGAGTAGGAGAAAGAAAAGTTGAAGCCACACAACACCAATGAATAAGTTGCAATATTTCGGTTTATTATTAAAAAAAAACTTTTTCAAGCACCAGCACTGGCCAGCTGACAAACAAGACAGCATAGAATTCTGTGGTTGTGAAACTGAAAAGAGTTCACTGGGAAAAGAGTTCACCGAAAAAGGTTTACAGAGGTAGAAGTTCATACCCAACAACGGCTCTCGTATTATCAGAGGTAGTGTGTCTAGATGGGTAAACCTTAATGTCTGTTAACTTACGGTCTATGAAACATTTCCACTTGGTAAATGTATTTCACACACACACACACACACACACGCGCGGCGCGCGCGCGCGCGCGCGCGCACGCAGCACGCACGCACACACACACACACAAACACGCACACATGCGCGCGAGCGCGCGCGCACGCACACACACAACACACACACACACACACACACACACACACACAAACATCTGTCAGAAATTTCAAACGCATAAAAAGATAGTCAATCTTTAGCGGAAATATACATAAGCACATTGACGTGATGGAAAGAATTCAGACGGGAACATTTCCCCCTGCAGTAGCATCCCCCTTGTTTAGCAGGCACCATCCGTGCTGAAGTACACAGGATGCTTCCTGGCTCTGTTGCAAAGTGCCACCACCTATTGTTTGTTTGTTTTTTTGTTGTTGATGTCCATCCACTCTAAAATCCCCTGCTTGGACCATGAGCATGAGAGGTTATAGTCAAGGAAAATGTAAAAAGGATTTGAAGTCTTTTTTTTTCGAAAAGGTGGGCAGGGAAGTGGCAAATTTTTGTACCCACTAACTTTTGTCTCATTCTCAGGGGTACTGGATCCAGGTGGGTAAACATATCAGTGGCTTTTACTGTTGTGTCACCTAATCCTGCATACATGACTCTCTATTTGTATCCCAGTTTCAGTTTCACTCTCTCTCTCTCTCTCTCTCTCTCTCTCTCTCTCTCTCTCTCTCTGGTGTGTGTGTGTGTGTGTGTGTGTGTGTGTGGTGTGTGTGTGTGTGTGTGTGTGTGTGTGTGTGTGGTGTGGTGTGTGTGTGTGTTGTGTGTGTGTGTGTGTGTGTGTGTGTGTGTCTCCTCCACCAGCCAAACTACCCCTTCTCACTTTCCTCCTCTTTCATTTTTATGACAACAGTAACCCCAAAACATGCATAGATTGTATCAGAATGTAAACTGTAGAACAATCCTGTACAGAATTACACCTGCTCCATAGATCAAAAACTGAAAATGAAAATAAACAGTATCTGTTCAAGAACACAAATACATCAAAAAAGCTAAGTCAACTATGCATCATAGTTTCACTTAGGCACGCTGGTATGACGGAACGAATCAACGCAGGAACATTTTCACCCTCTACAGCAACATTCATCCCAGCAGGCAATAGCTGTGCTGAAGTACACGTGAAGCGCTTAGGCTCTTTGCTGCAAAGCGTGACCTCGACCTCTCCTTTGTTGTCCATTACTCTGACAGCCCTTTCCTCCCCCTAAGAGCCATGCGGGGATAAGTGGAGGGCGGGGAAAAGAAAAGAGAAAGAGGATGGAAGACTGTGAAGAGAAAGGGGTGAAGAACAGTAGGCCACATCCTGCGTCTGTTCTGCTTTCAGGGAAAGCGGGTCCAGATGGATAAGCTTATCGTCTGTGGTCTTAATCTTGTGCAAGCAGATTAGCTGTCCATCTGTCCGTCTATCTATATAATTCTCTCTCTCTTTCTCTCTCTCTCCCTCCCTCCTCTCTCTCTCTCTCTCTCTCTCTCTCTCTCTCTCTCTCTCTCTCTCTCTCTCTCTCTTGAGAGTATCAAATACGAATTCCATTAACGTACAAACTGAAATGTTCCATGACACAAAATCGAAAAAGGTACATCAAAAAGAAATCGACGCCTTTACCTTCAGATATTATACAATGTATCAAGAATCTTACTTCATAGAACTAATCAGTCTTGTAATAACCACCAAAAAAGTATTTATGTAAAAGAAAAAATGAAACAATGTTAGATAGATAGACAGACAGACAGACAGATAGATAGATAGGTAGATAGATAGATAGACTGTATGAAATGCATCAAAATCTAAACATGTTAATAACGCATCTTGAAAACGAAGAGCATGTAAGTGTGATGATACATATATTATACAAACACAGAAAAAAAAAATTCAGGCTGCCCCGCAGCCACCAAAGCCAGTTGGTTATATCTGCCCTGAAGTAAACGTGAAGCTTTCAGTCTTTTTGCTGCAAAGTGCCACCTCTCCTTTGTTGTCCATTACTCTGACAGCCCTTTCCCTCCATCAATAAGCCACGCCAGATAAGAGCTACAGAGTGAAAGAAAAGGAGAAAAGGATGGAGTGCTGTTGAGGGACGCAGCAGAGCAAAGGTTCGTACCCTGCAATTGTTCTCCCATTCTCAGGGAAGGTCTGAGCTGGTCAACGTTGATAACTGTCAATCCTGTTTTAACCTACTCCTGTCAGTATGTCTTTCTGTGTCTTCTGATTTTTGCAGCAGCACATTCTGGAAACATAAATTTCATTAATCAACGTTTATAACTGTTAATTCTGTTTACCCAACTCCTGTCAGTATGTCTGAGTGTCTTCCGATTTTTGCAGCCGCTTAGACAGCATCCATAAATTCCGCTAGTCACGTTAATAACTGTTAATTCTGTTTAACGTGCTCTTGTCTGTATGTCTGTGGCTTCCTATTTTTGCAGCAGCGCATCATGCAGTCATAAATTTCATTAACATGTAGACTATATAATGGATCCTAACACATTTTGACTTGCTACATGCATAAAAAAAAGCATGCGAGGAAAAACAGTTACTGGCAAAACTGCTTACAAAAATCTGATAGATCAAAGACATCGATGCAAATACGGGAATAAAAACAAGAACTTGTTTAGTTTCCAATGTTCCCCACTCCCCCCCCCCCCCCCCCCTCCCGTAGAAGGGTTGTAACTGCGCTGAACTGCACATGACGCTTTCAGGCTCTTTGCTGCAAAGTGCCACCTCTCCTTTGTTGTCCATTACTCTGACAGCGCTTTACCCCTGTCTAAAAGCCATTGGGTTTGAGCCAGTGCAGAAAGGAGGACGAAAGTGATGAAGAAGGGAAAGGGATTGAAGACTGTTAAAGGAGGTTGGGCCGGGGCTAGGATTTCATACCCTGCAGCAGTTCTTCCATTCTCAGAGGGTAGTGGGTTTGAGTAGTTTACTTCAATGTCCTTTACCGTAATTTGTTAAATCGAATCCTGACTTCATGGCTGCCCGACTGTCCACCTATCTTAATCAGTCTCTGTCTGTCTGTCTTTACCTCAGTGTCTGTCTTTGGCTCTGTCCCCAACCTTCTCCTCTCTTCTTCTTCTTCTTCTTCTTCTTCTTCTCTCCACTCTCTCCCTCTCTCTCTCTGTCTCTCTGTCTGTCTGTCTCGCTCTCTCTCTCTCTCTCTCTCTCTCTCTCTCTCTTCTCTCTCTCTCTCTCTCTCTCTCTTATTCTTGCAGTGGCACATAGCTGCAAACATGAATTGCATCAGCTCACAAACTATGTAATTGTCCACAACGCATTTACTCTTCTCACATTATCAAAACCAATGTCAGATTGTTTTTAAGAAATAGTTATTATTAATTCTAGAAAATGAAAAGCATAAACATCTGCATATTTCAATCATATATAAGAAATACATATGAATACAAAATAATATATATATATATATATAATATAAACTAAAAATTTCCAAGGATAAGTACCGAGCACCATTCCAGCAACTTACAGAGCAGCTTGGTGTTGCAATGACTGCAAGAAATATTCAATTATAAACATATACGTAGACATATATTAGCACATTAGTGTGACAAAAAGAATACCAAAGCCAATAGATTTTATTTGTGCTGACTTAAACTGGAATCTTTCAGACTCTTTGTTACCAAGTGTGACCTCACCTTTGTTGCCCATTACACTAACAGACCTTTTCCCCATATAAAAGCAGCAGGTTTTTAGCCAAGCCAGATAAAGGAGTATGATTAAAGAATTGGGGAAAACGATGGACTACTGTAAATGAGGAGAAAGGGTAGGACTTCATACTTTACAAAGGATCTCTGATTCCAAGGGCTGGTATGTCCTGATGGATGCACATAACACCTGTAAAATTCATCTGTTCTCTGTGTCTCTTTGTGTGTCTGTCTGACTGTCCATAATGACTCTCTCTCTCTCTCTCTCTCTCCTCTCTCTCTCTCTCTCTTTCTCCTTCTCTCTTTCTCTCTCTCTCATCCCTATTAATATGAATTGCAGTAACACGTATACTACATAATCTTTTATGACTTCATAACACAATTGCATTGAATACCTATATTAAATGTAAAGTATCTAAAGAAACAAAAAAAACGTGCATATTGACAGAACCCAAAAGCATCAAAACTCATTAAGGCATATAATACCTGAGACATGCACATGGACATGCTGGTGTAACGAAACAAAATTACACAGTAACATTAATTTTTTTTAGCTTCCTAAACCTGCAGCAGAGCCAGTAGCTTATATCTGTGC
>CM065746.1:10222215-10232215 GCA_033310375.1 Conus canariensis
TCCGGAGTAACATCGGTGAAACTTTCAACGTAAAGTACGTGTGCACAGTGCATTAACCTGTCAAACTCCTCTGGTCAATGCTATACATCAATATTGTTGCTGCCATCACTCTCTCTCTCTCTCTCTCTCTCTCTCTCTCTCTCTCTCTCTCTGTATATGTGAGTGTCTATCTGTCTGGCTGTCTTTTTGTTTGTCTGCTAGAGGTGGAGATCTTTGTTCATGTTTGTTGGACTGTTTGGCTTGTTCATTCTCTCTCTCTCTCTCTCTCTCTCTCTCTCTCTCTATATATATATATAATATATATATATATATATGAGCGTTTGTCTATCTGTCTGGCTGTCTTTTTGTCTGTCTGGTAGAGGTGCAGATCTTTGTTCATGTGTGTTGGACTGTTTGGCTTGTTCATTGTCTCTCTCCGTCTCTCTGTCTCTGTCTCTGTCTCTGTCTCTCTCTCTCTCTCTCTCTCTCTCTCTCTCTCTCGTATGTGTGTGTGTGTGTGTGTGTGCGTGGTGTGTGTGTGTGTGTGTGTGCGCGCGCGCGCGCGCGCGTGTGTGTGTGTGTGTGTGTGTGTGTGTGTGTGTGTGTTTATGTATGTGTTTGTCTATCTGTCCGGCTGTCTTTGTCTAGCTGCTAGAGGTGGAGATCTTTGTTCATGTTTGTTGGACTGTGTGGCTTGTTCTCTCTCTCTCTCTCTCTCTCTCTCTCTCTCCTCTCTCTCTCTCTCTCTCTCTCTCTCTGGTGAAGTATATATGAGTGCAGGGGGTGGGATCCCTATTTGGGGCACGGTCCAACATTTACCCATCCCTTGGTGTCTCATAATTTACAGGGCTACAAACCTTGCTCGGCACCGGTCAGACAGACGCAGAATGCTGTATGCAGGGCACATGACATTGCGCGATACTAGATAAGAATGTTCAGCTGTACAGCTTTTCGAGTACTTTCAAAAGTGTCATCTACGTGGTAATCAAAATATTCTAGCATTAGTATTGGAGGAGATATCTGCTTATTGTTTGGATTTTCATGACAGGCGGAGGGTTTCCCCCATTCCACTCATTTGCTCGTAGTTCCTTTCGCTTTTTTGTTTGTTTAGTTTTGTTTTGTTTTTGTTTGTTTTTTTTGTTTTTTGTTTGTTTTGTTTTGTTTTTTTGTTCGTGGTCCTTTTTATTTTGTTTTGTTTTGTTTCTGCTGCTCCATTTTCCATGTCATCTCAGTGGCATTGCACCCACGCCGCTCACTCTGATGCCCCTGCGGCAGCCCCGGCACCGGCAATCCACAGGGAACGTCAATGTCAAGTCGTCAAGAGGCAACCCACCGGAGGAGACACTGCACTGCTGCCGTGTCACTGTGGAGGTGTTCAGTGGCACCTGTTCTAATCAAACATACGCAAGACACCATCTACTAAGCCTCCTACTGACGGCAATAATTGCTTAGTCGTGGAGCCGGCGTAAGTGAGCTCTCCCTCTGAAGGGCGCCACCACGTCCATCTAACGACACCCCTTATGAACTTGCCAATACCGGTGACCCCGACGGAATCAAGCCAACGCCATAGGCGTGGAGAGGACATCGAAACTGAGGTCACCATGAAAGTAAGGCATGAAGGGCCACATAACTCGAGACTTTTTTATGCTGATCGATGAGAATAAGGATGATGTGGATGATGCTACGGATATTCATTCTGGTTTGAAACTGCATGACAGGCATGTACTCTACGCTTACTTTCATAACATCTTCCAGTGTCAGTTTGGCCCGAGAGATAGAGACACCTGCAGTGTTGGTCATCAAAACTGAGCAACGCTTTCAGAGACGCATCCATTGAGTGGATGAAACTCGACTGTATGGTCCCAATCTTCCCAGCTGAGCCTCTAGCAAACTCAACTCTGGGTAGGAGCCGGTCGGGGCAGAAAAATTCCACATGGCTCTGATGGAAATCGAACTCACGACCTCCCACCCAGGAGTCTTCGATGTTAACCAGTTCGCCACGGCGGCTGGAGTTCCTGTCAGTTTTTGTACTCCCAGTTCTTATAGAACAGGGAGTACCTTAGAATGGGAACGAGGAAATGCTCTGTGTGTGTGTGTGTGTGTGTGTGTGTGTGTGTGTGTGTGTGTGTGTGTGTGTGTGTGTGTGTGTCCGTCCGTGGTCAAAATGTGTTCCACTCGCTCCAGACAAAACTAGTCTGCCGATCTTTCTGAAAATTTGTAGGTATGTTCATTATGGGCCAAAGATATTCCAGTATTTCAGAAAGTACTTGGCTGATCTTTCTGAATATTTGTAGGTATGTTCATTATGGGTGCCGGATGATGCCCGATGTTTAAGTTTACCGTTATAGCCGTTACTAACGGCCCATAATGGTTTTCTTCTTTATGGAAAATCTCAGAAAGTACTTGGCCGATCTTTCTGAAAATTTGTAAGTATGTTCATTATAGGTCACAGATGATGGCCGATGTTTACCAGAATAGCCATTACTAACGGTTACACCAGCCCAAGACGGTTTTTCCTCTTTATTGAATATCTCACGCGTATTCAGGATAAACTGGGAGTACGTTTATATGCTTTGCATCTTGTTGTAAACTAATGACTGTTAGAAGTTGCCCTTCGGCCCAAAACTGAGCACACATGTCGTACCTAAATTGAGCAATAGTGGCTCGGTGTAGTGCCTCAGTATAGGAATAGTTTTTCTCAAGATTGGAAACAATAGCGGACTGTTATTTTTGTTTGCAGGCTGCTTTCCTCTTTACTATTCAGTGTCTATTTACTTTATTTTGTGAGACGAACCTGAATCGTTGAAGTCTTAACTTAGTTATTTGATTTCTGTTATATTGTGTTCCTTGAACAAGTTTTAAAGATAGTACTAAGGAAAAGGAATAGTAAATGAATGTCCTGTGTTCATGAATAACATGTCTTGTTTATCAATGATTGATCAATTGATCAATTGATCGATTGATTGATTGATTATGTATACTCACATTATATGAAATTTTGTCATGTGTGCATAGGTCTGCGAGACGAAGTGTCAACATGCACATGCATGCGGTTTTTACAGATGTGACTCCGACTTCTGTCGCTCCCCTCGTATGTCTTACTTTGTGGCACTCTTGGCAAGTTGATCAACCACCTCGTTGCTTTAAATGCCCATATGCCTGGGCACCCAAGCAAGATGTATGTTGTATCCATCTGATTTCAGAGAGGTGTACAGTTCGAATATAATTTCAGCAGTTGAGGGTGCTTGAGGTTACGGCTGGCAATGGCCTCCAAAGCAGAAAGGGAGTCCGACAAAATCAGGATATGTTTGTGTTTCGATTTAGAGACAATTTCAAGAGCCAGGACCAAGGCTGTCAACTCACAGCAGTGTAGATAGAGCTGTCGGTCGGAATGTGTTTAGTGCATCTCTAAAGGGAATCTGTTGCACAAAACACAACAGAGGAAGCAGATTGTCTATCCCTCATACTGATCTGAAACCCAAAACACAGGCTTATGTCAAAGACCTCTGGCAAGAGGAATGGAACTCGCAGACGCATGACAAGTTGTATAAAAATCCGTCCAAACCTGAAAGAGTTTTTGCCATGTTCCTGAGGCGGCCGTAAAGAAGAAACAGTTTTGTGCCGTTTGTATATAGGCCACTCCTTTTATACCTATTCTTATCTAAAAGGTGAAGAAGCTCCGTGGTGCACTCTATGCAAATACCACTCACAGTGAAACATTTTCTTTTAGAGTGTTGGGACTTGCATGGTGTGAGACATATACATCCTAAAGCAGACTCCATGAAAACCTTGTTCAGAGATGTCCCACCTGATGTAATCTTTGAATTTCTGAAAGAAATTAACCTTTTCTTATCTGATCTAAGATTTTATGGAGGAAAGATTTTTTAAGAAAATTTCCTGTGTGTTTTAGAAGGTGTGTTTTAAAGAGTTGTGTGAATGAGGTTGTTTTTTTTTTTAACAATGACTTGTGAGTGTAGTTCGACGTGGTGACAGCCCTGATGTGGCCCTTTTCGGTCGGCTGGGCTATAAGCAACATTACCTTACCTTACCTTTTATGTCTTAACTGAATCAAAATTGCTGCCTGGAAGTACCAACAAAATGAGACTCAGTATAAAACTTCAAGCACAGATTTGTTTTTAAGATCAACTTACAATGTAAACTGTGTTTAGAAATGCATGCTCAAAGTCTGTGTAACAGTTATGTCGCATACAGGAACGGGGTGGCTCAAATTTGGAACAGTATTCCAATACTCAGCCACTGATGGAAATTCTCTTTTATGCAAATAAAAGCAGTTGTGTTTTTTTTAGTAATATTAGGTTTTATTTCATTTCTCTGTTGAATTTGGAAGTCAGAAGCAAAGCAGTTATAATTTCTTTGCTTCTAAGGGAAGAAATATGAATGTGCTAAAAATGCATGCTGAATATAGTGCCCCTCCCCGAGTTTTCTTTGTGTATGCGTGTCTACACCTATATGTATGTTTGTATACATTTGTGTGTATACAGGCAGTTGTGCATCTCCATGAGTGTTAGGTGCACGGTGTGTGTGTGTGTGTGTGTGTGTGTGTGTGTGTGTGTGTGTGTGTGTGTGTGTGTGTGTGTGTGTGTGTGTGTGTGCCGAAGCGAGCTTATGACATCCTTGAAGTTCAAGACGATTCATTCTCCCACACTCCCATGTCTGTCTGTCTGTCTGTCTGCGTGTGTGTGTGTGTGTCTGTGTCTCTGTGCGTTTCTGTCTGTGTGTCTGTGGGTGCGTACGTGCGTGTGTGTGTATGTGTGTGCGTGTGCGTACTTCAGTTAAATCTCTCTCTCTCTCTCTCTCTCTCTCTCTCTCTCTCTCTCTCTCTCTCTCTCTCTCTCTCTCTCTCTCTCTCGCAGCCGTTTATGATTCCATTCCCCATCACATTCCTTGAACTGTAATGCTCGTCGAGAGCAGAAACGGAATCTCTTTCTAGAGATCACCCATCACAACGGACCTGCCCGCTCTAACGGTGCAGCAAGCGACATCGCCATCTAATCGTCTTGAGCCAGACAGAGCTACTCCTCACGTAAAGCGTGTACGGTTCACGAGAATCTCAGACCATTCGCTGTTGGCAGATCTTTTACAGGGTCAAAGGGCCCTGGAATGGGTGCTCAGAGCTCCTTTCTGTCGATGGGAGTGTGGGAGAACGAGTCGTCTTGAACTTCAATGGTGTCATTCTATCGCTTCGTCTGCATTGATGATGGCGAGGGGAAGGTGCTTTTTCTTGCTATCGCTCACGCAGTTTGTGTGTTAATGTCAGAAATGGTTCATAATATGTGATAGCGGCGTCCTTTTTTCTTTTTGTTTTAAAGAGATGCAGACTTTCTCGCGTGTATACATGCACCTGTGCACTGACACTTTTGTTTTCTCTCTCTCCCTCTCTCTCTCTCTGTTTCTCTCTCCGTCTGTCTGTCTCGCTCTCTCTGTCTGTCTCTCTCCCTCTCTCTCTCTTTCTCTCTCTCTCTCTCTCTCTCTCTCTCTCTTCTCTCTCTTTCTTACACACACACGCACGCACGCACGCACACACACACACGCACACACACACACACACACCCACGCACACACACACACACACACACACTCACACACACACACACACACACACACACACACACACACACACACACACCACACACACACACACACCTATAGTCACTTTTAATCCAATTAGATGGATAAATGGAAACAGACAGACAGGCATGCAGGCAGACAGACAGACAGATAGATAGATAATAGATAGACAGATACACAGATAAATAGATAGATAGATAGACTGAATGACACAGAAAGAGGGGGGAGCGAGAAAGAGATCTTTTAACAAGTCAAAATGTTTTTCTTAACAGATTTTTTTTCCAGGGACAACTCTCTGGTCGCCCACCCGGGTCTTTCTACACGCACTGAATGCATAAAACACACAGAATCTGGATTTATCGCTTTATCCGAAAGACTAAATCTCTAGCCACCACACAATGGGTTGGGGATAGGCAGGGACCCGCGCTGTGCCGGACTCAAACTACAGACCCTAGGATTCTCTCGCTTCCTTGACGAGTGTGTCTATCCACTACGCCACCTGCAGCCAACAGGTTAGAGCCTGGCTCACTCTGATTGGCTCCATTTGTAACGTTCTTCACAGCCGGCAAAATAATTAGTGCTGGAATTACGGGAGTCTTATTCTGGTGGGTATTTTCGGCTTTTCCAAGACCTCATCATCCACAAATGAGACTGGCTAGTGGCTTCATAGCTCAGATAGCAAAGGGAGGTGACTATTGCCTGGATTTCCTTAGGGAGGGAAGACACCGCGAGAAAGAAACGAGAGAAAAAAGGGAGAACAATTTAACAAGGGACACGACTCTAAGGAAGCTTATCTGACATGGCGCAAGATTAGCCAGGATGAGGTTTGAGGAAAGCCTGGAAAATGGAAAAGGGAAAGGGTCATGTTCTTCAAAATCACGTGCAGGAATAGGCCTAATGATCTTCACATAACAGACAGAGGGGATTGTATGGAGAGAGACAGACAGACAGACAGACAGACAGACAGACAGACCGACAGAGACTGAGAAAGAGAGAGAGAGAATGAGATGGGTCAAGAGAAACAGACAGACAATCAGACAAAGAGACAGGGGAGAAAAGGGGATTGCATATGGAATTATATGAAAAGCATTGGGAACCCGAACGTAACTTGACTTGGACATGGGTGCGCTCTCTCTCTCTCTCTCTCTCTCTCTCTCTCTCTCTCTCTCTCTTCTCTCTCTCTCTCTCTCTCTGTCTTCTTCTCTCACTCTCACTCTCTCTCTCTCTCTCTCTCTATCTATCTATCTCTTTCTCTCTCTCTCTCTCTCTCTCGCCTCTCTCTCCTCTCTCTCTCTCTCTCCTCCTCTCTCTCTCTCTCTCTCTCTCTTTCTTACATTGTTTATTTGATGCCCATCCACCCCAACATGATTCTCACATGACCATGCCTCATTTTCTGGAGTTTCACTGTCTTTACATCCTTTTTTTCTCAATCCTAGTCAGCGCTCTGCAGATCATAGTCCAATGTCACCACGTAACAGAACTACATACAGTCTGTCATGAAGAAATATCAGAGCAACGAAAAAAGAAACATAAACGCCCTCACGACAAGATTCTTGAGAACAAGAAAAAAAAGGCTCTGTGTCAAGATATGAGTAATGGTGAGAAAGGCTTCATGGAAAACGTGACACCCTCGGAACCACCTGCCTTGTATCTCCACTTAGGTTGCCCTTCATTTTGCTATCGAGTCATGAAATGGTGTACAGAGCTATGCTTATATGGTGTATTTGACTTGTTTGCTTTCGTGTCCATGACTGGACTTTATTAATCTCTAGTTTTTTTTTTGCAGAACTAACTCTCTCTCTCTCTCTCTCTCTCTCTCTCTCTCTCTCTCTCTCTCTCTCTCTCTCTCTCTCAGATCTGCACAAGCTTCATTCATTACCAAGCAAAAAACAAAACAGGGTTAGTTTTTTTTTTTCTTTCACTTCACTCCAGCCCCACTCTCCACCCTCCCATTTTTCTAGGTTCACGAACAGAGCTGGTATCACAGCTTGACAACGTTTCTTCCCCTTTCGTCAGTATGTGTAGGGGGGGGGAGTAGTGGGAGGTGAGTGAGGGGATGGGTGGGTGGATGGATGGATGTGTTTTTAGCAACAGCAGATCTCAACATACATGGTAACTTCTCGGGTTATTAAGCTTAAGTGTGTTTTGGCTTCCGTTGCTCTGGCGTCTGTTTGTTTAATAACTGCGAGTGCTTACATATGTCGAGATTTGGGTTGGTTTGTTAGGCGCGGGTGTTAATATCCGGAGGTGCTGGGGGAGGCGGGGAAGGAGGAAGGCGGAAGGGTGAGGGGGTGTTCTGATTGATCATGGATCTGTTGACTGCGACTGTTGACTGACGTCTGGGCGTTTGATTGCTCAAATGTGTACATTCATTGCAACAGTTACATGGACCTTTTTCTTCTTCATGGTGGCTGCCTTAAAACGGCCCTATGTGGTCAGCTGTGCTGTAATACAACTGTAATAACTGGTCAGTTTGCTTCACAGTGTATTGAACAAGTATCACTCTTCAGAAATTCATAGAGTCTAAAGCTACCGTAACTGCTTCCACTGAATTTAACACTTATTGGTATGTTAGTCTGTCAGCAGCATTACACAAAAACTGTGGAACCAATTTTTAAATACATTTGATGAAAAGGTCGACTGTGGGCCAGGAACGAAGCCATTATTTTTTATGCGGACCCTTTGTACTGGTTCAGATCAAACTGCCATTCCAGGGTTGTTCAGGGAGATTAAAATCTACAAGGGAAGTAACTTGTTTAGTCTATATCAAGATTTAATATCCTGGAATAAAAATGCGTCCACGCCCTATTCACATTATTGATAGGATTTTATCACAAACTATTCATAGGACTTTAGAACTACAAATGTAAATTATTTTTATTAACGAAAAATATTTTTTCATTTAATATCACAACGTTCTATTGACACGTTCGTTAAAATTTCATGTTTTGTTATTTTAAAAGAGGTAAATGGAAAATAATTCCTTCAAAAATGGCATCAACTGTCACACTTTTTGACACAGGGTGGATCAAAGATTCATTTCATCTTCACAAAGGTCAGTGCTCATCCCAGGGCCTTTCAAGTTAAAGAAAATATTCTTTTTCCTTCATCCGAGTTTCTTGATTTCGTCTAAAAAAAAAATCCAACTTTCCACCCGACTTACGTGGTAGAGGATCATGATTAGCGCTATTCTTTCAGGTGGCAGCTGTTCCTACGTAGGCATAGGCATACACTGGTCAAACGAAGGTTGTTAGCGTCGTCAGCTTTCGAGGGGTGTTGCAAAGTGGATTCTTGAAAATCCACCATCCTCTCTGGTGATATATCACAGTAAATAATGACGCCACTTGCCGATAAGACACGAACTGGTGTTAGGTGGATGTTGGAAGCTTATGTCAACTCTCTGCGAAAACTTATTTTCAAAGGAACAAAATTAGTTTTGTTAATGTCTTGGTCTTTTGTTGTTCTTTTCCAAAGAAACTTTAAAACTGTTTCTATAATTCTTACTCTGTTCTATTGCGGATTTTTTTCCTGTTTTTATTTGGTCTTGTATTATTTCTGTGGACTGGAAACAAACGAACACGTATTTAGTCCTAGTTGTTTTAGTTACCAACAAATGTGACAACGTTTTATTATTCAATTTAGACTGCAGCGAACAGGACAATGCCCTATTACGGCTTAGCTTACAGAAGTGTAACATTTATTATCTGGCTTAGTTTGCAAATATCACAGCAGCGTTTATCATTAGATTCAGGTCACAATCAATGTGACAGCATTTATTGCTTTTGTTTATTTTGCCTTGAATAGGATAGTGTTTGTTGTTGGATTAAGGTTACAGTTGAGTATAACCATCTGGTTTAGTTTCCAATGAACAGGACTGAGGTTGTAACTGGATTTACTTCATAATAAACATGACAATATTTACTACTTGGTTTAATTTTTCACTGTACAGGGCAGTGTTTAATCTTGAATTTTCTTCGCAACAAATGTTACTCATTAAATACTTTGGTTTGCAAGGAAGTGTTTTGTATTGGATTCAGTTCACAACAAACATTAATTGACCACTAGGTTTAGCTTCAAATGAATACGGCTACGCTCATAACTGCATTTAGTTCGCAACAAACACGCCAATGTTACAATATTTCATATGTTTATTTTGCTGCAAGCAAGACAGTGTTAGATAATCTACTTAAGAACAGATGTAACGCCTTTATTAATTTCACTTTTGCAACTAATACGTCGGAGTTCATAACTGGATGTAGCTTATAACAAACGTGACAATATTTCCTACTTGGTTTAGTTTGCACCAAATAGCACAGCCTTTATCTTTGGATCTATTTCACAGGAAATGTGACAACTCTTATTATATAGTTTACTTTGCAGCGAATAAGACAGAGTTTATTGTTGGATTCTGGCTCTCAACACAAAACAGGGG
>CM065746.1:10237215-10242215 GCA_033310375.1 Conus canariensis
AGGCTAGATGGGTCGCTGAAGGTGAAAAAATAACGAAATATTTTTGTGGGTTAGAAAAAAGAAACTATATAAATAAACAAATGACAAAAATTGTACGAAATGATGGTACCCTTTTAGACAAAACAAGTGATATTGTCTATGAAACAAAATCCTTTTACGAAAAGTTGTATGAAAAAAAAGACATGATCAACTGTGAAATAGAAGAAATGGTACAAAATATACCCACATTGTCGGAATATGAAGCCAAACGTTTAGAAGGTGAAATAACGCTTGAAGAAGCCACACAGTCTTTGAAAAATATGAATAACGGCAAGAGTCCAGGATCGGATGGGTTTACAGTAGAGTTTTTTAAGTTTTTTTGGCGGAAAAGAATTGGTGAGCTGGTCGTGAGGTCTATAAACGAAGGCTTTATCAAAGGAGAAATGTCTCAAACACAAAAAGAGGGAATCATTATATGTCTCCCAAAAGATGATAAATCGAGAGAATATCTAAAAAACTGGAGGCCAATCTCTCTTTTAAATGTTGTGTACAAAATTGCTACAACATGTATTTCTAGGAGATTAAAGAAGGTTCTCCCAAAGCTTATTAGCGAAGATCAATCAGGATTTATGACTAATAGATATATGGGTAATAATATAAGATTAACATATGATATTATTCATTTTTGCAAAGTACAGAAAACTGCAGGACTATTATTGGGTATAGATTTTGAAAAGGCATTCGACTCTCTTGACTGGGGTTTCATGTTTAAAGTTTTAGACGCATATGGTTTCCATAAAGACATAAAAAGGTGGATCAAAACTTTCTATCACAATATCAAATCAACAGTTCTAGTAAACAGTCAATCGTCTCCATGGTTCGAAATAAAAAGAGGCTGCCGTCAGGGTGACCCGATTTCGCCATATTTATTCATACTCTGTGCTGAAATCTTAGCAATTATGATACGAGAAAACACAAGCATCAAAGGAATTCAAATAGGACAAACAGAACATAAGATATCCCAATTTGCCGATGACACCGAACTATTCCAACACGGAGACAGAGAAACATTTGAATTAACTTTCAAGGTATTAACAGATTTTGGAAACAAATCGGGATTACAACTTAATGTTGGGAAAACGTTTGTTGTTTGGCTCGGCAGAAAGATGAACAGTGACATCAAATTCATGCCACACCTCAAATTTAACTGGAATCCCCCAAAATTTAAAATACTTGGTATATATTTTTCTAATGACCTGGAAGATTGTGCACGGCTAAATTTTGATGAAAAATTCCAAGAAATAAAAATGTTATTAAATATATGGATGAAGCGATTGATAACCCCCCTTGGAAGGGTTGCTGTACTAAAATCGATGGTTCTGTCAAAACTAGTTCATCTATGGTTGTTACTTCCAAACCCTCCCGACAACTTTATTGAAAATCTCCAAAAAATTTGCTTTAAGTTTATATGGAACGATAAACGTGATAGAATTAATAGAAATACGTCAGTTAAAAATATACGCGACGGTGGAATGGGAATACCAAATATTTACTGTTATATGAATGCATTGAAATTAACGTGGTTTCGAAAATTACATAATAGTAATCATAAATGGAAACAAGTGTTCTTTCATTGTTTTAAAGACGCAGAAAACTGGACGCTATTTGGTCCAGATTTCTTCTCCAGATATAAACACACCAATAAATTTTGGAAGGACACTTTTGAGATATATCAAATGTTTAGAAATAAAATTGAACCTAAAACACCAGAGGAACTTTTAGCGGAACCAATATTCTATAATAAGAATATGAAAATTGGCGGGAAACATATATATATAAAAGAACTTGCAACTAAAGGAATATTCTGTATTGGTGATTTGATTGATAACTATGGTAACGCAGCTTCATACCAAGACTTCAGCTCAAAACACGACATCGCGTTAAATCCACTAACATATTTAAGTTGCATGATCTCCATTAACAAATACGTCAAAAGGACCAGTATAAAAATTGAAGATTCTAAAAGAGACAGTGAACCTAAGTCAATACATATGTTAATAGAAAATGTAAGGGGTTCAAGAAAATTCTACGACGTGCTTATAGAAGATAGAAAAAGACCACACTGTTGCAATAAATGGGAAACTATTTTTGAAAGAGAGATAGATTGGAAAAATTGTTTTGAAAAAATCGTCAAAATTAACGAGATAAAACTCAGATGGTTTCAGGTTAGAGTTCTCCATCGTATACTGGCGACAAATGTAGTTTTGAGAGAAATGGGAGTAGTACAAAGCAACAGCTGTAGTTTGTGCTTGAGAGAAAAAGACAGTATAAAGCACGGTCTGTGGGAATGCGTTCACACACAAAACTTCTGGAAAGAGTTTCAAAACCATCTCAAAGCACATTGCCCCAAATATAAAGTAGATTTAAACGAACGCATCATCATTCTTGGTATTGATCAAAACTTTAAAAGTGACTATGTTTTTGATTATATTTTGTTGTGCGCAAAATTTCATATATATCAATGCAGACTGGACAAAATAATTCCTACACTTAACTCATTCCGGAACAAGATGAAAATGAGATATAAGATAGAACTTTTTAACCATAAATTGTTGATGAAATCTGACCAATACGAAACTGACTGGGCATGCTATAAATCCATAACAGAAATTTGAGTAAAGATCACCTTATATTGTTAATTAAAGCTGTGTTTCACATATCCAGTCACTACCTCTTAATCCCTATTTCCACTATTCTCATTATGATACCTACCCCAAACCTCTTTATAGTTATATGTTCGGATCCATATATTGAGTCACAGAGAAAGTATAACCTAATATGAAACAAAACAAGCAACGAGTAAAACCAGATATATTTGTGTTAGAGAATGTGAGTGAGAGAGAGACGAAGCGAGTGAGTGAGCCTGAGATAAAATAAGAAAATGGAGTGAGAGGAGGGGAGGGGTGGGTTGTAGAAGAATGAATAAGACAGAAAAGATACGATCATGAAACTATTAGGTTAATTCAAAATATTTACTTCGCGTCATAGTACGTCTTCTTTTCTAATTCTACTTCTGGTGATAAACATTTTCTTATTAAAAATAAGTGTCTCCGCCGAGACCATATCCTAAATTCCTATAACTGTTAGTAACGTGTATGTATGTTACATTGTTATTCATTGTTATATATGTGTAAACATGTGGTGCACCGTTAAGTTTATTGGAAAATGTGTTTAGTAGAAAATGTATATATAGTAGAAATATTGAAAACATGTATGGGATATGCATGTATAAACCAACGTACTGCTCGATGGATTATATGATCGTAATAAAGAAATTTAAAAAAAAAAAAAAAAAAAAAAAAAAAAAAATCGGATAGGAAGGATTTTGTGGCAAAAAAAAAAAAAAAAAAAAAGCACTACTTCTCCCTTGCTGTCCATTGACTGCTTTGCTACAAAGCACTACTTCTCCCTTGCTGTCCATTGACTGCTTTGCTACAAAGCACTACTTCTCCCTTGCTGTCCATTGACTGCTTTGCTACAAAGCACTACTTCTCCCTTGCTGTCCATTGCCTGCTTTGCTACAAAGCACTACTTCTCCCTTGCTGTCCATTGCCTGCTTTGCTACAAAGCACTACTTCTCCCTTGCTGTCCATTGACTGCTTTGCTACAAAGCACTACTTCTCCCTTGCTGTCCATTGACTGCTTTGCTACAAAGCACTACTTCTCCCTTGCTGTCCGTTGACTGCTTTGCTACAAAGCACTACTTCTCCCTTGCTGTCCATTGACTGCTTTGCTACAAAGCACTACTTCTCCCTTGCTGTCCATTGACTGCTTTGCTACAAAGCACTACTTCTCCCTTGCTGTCCATTGACTGCTTTGCTACAAAGCACTACTTCTCCCTTGCTGTCCATTGACTGCTTTGCTACAAAGCACTACTTCTCCCTTGCTGTCCGTTGTCCCGACACCCCTTTTCCTCTTGTGTAAAAGCCACTGGATGAAGGAGAGGAGCAGGGAATGGAATATGGACCTTCCATGTGATGTATATATAAGATATAAATCCTCACCAAATTTTGATACTTCCTCCTCCGGCTAAATTCAATCTTTCCGCCAACTTTCATTTCGGTTCAATGGATTTTGCGTAATCTTGTTAAAAGTCAGACAAACAAACGAATAAACCAAAAGAAAAAGGTGAAAAAACCCTCTGTAACAGAGACAGAAGAAAGCTTTACAATACAATACAGTAGGACAACAATGCAAAGCATCTCAGTCATAGCAACCTGCTTCAATGTAATGTACATACAGTGCAGTGCCATACAACACAAAACAAACAACACTGCAAATAAAAACCTCAGAATACGATCAAACACACACGATGCAATCCAATACATTACAATGCAACCAGTCATAGTAGTACAGTAGTTAGCATCACAGACAGTTGACTGTGAGGTCGTATGTTTGTGTCCCATCAGAGACATATATTTGTGCCAGTTTTTCAACCCCAGCCCGCTCCTTCATCATTCGTGGAATGTAAAATGGTCTCAGATTAAAACCTTGAACCACACAGTCGAGTTTTGTCCACTTATTTGATACATCTCTAGAAGTGTTGCTCACCATTTGTTTTACCAACACAAGCAGGTATCTCTATTTTTTAACTCCGCTGACGTTTCATCTATTTTGAAAGAAAGCATGGAGTATGGACCTGTCTTGAAATAATCTACCAAATTCAAAATCTGTTGAACCATCTCCTCGATCATCACACATAGTCGTTACAAATATGATTAGCACGATGTGGTACGCGTAACAAAATACAATGTAATATAATGCAGCTCAAAAGACCACAAACATCTAAGGGATCTTTCTGTCGTTTTCGTTTGTTCTTCTTGTCTTGGAGGTGGCTTTCTTTCTTAACTTCCAATGCAAACTGTTGATGTATCACTGACTTAAAGTTTCTTTATGTATACCAGCAGATAAGGACAGAAAGACCACTAAGGGCAGAATTGGCATGGACATGGTTTGGCTCA
>CM065746.1:10247215-10249715 GCA_033310375.1 Conus canariensis
GCAGTTTGCCGCACAAGTGTATTGAATATGCATCACTCTTCAGTAAATCATGCAATCCAAATCTACCATAATTACTCCCACCCAGAAGGTCATGTTGGGGGGGTAGCACCTATTGGTTTGTTTGTCGCTCAGCAGGATTACGGACAAACTACGGTACCGATTTTTGACAAAACTTGGAGGAAAGGTGGGATGTGGCCCAGGAATGAACTCGTTAATTAATCTTTTTAGGCGGACCCGTTGTCCTGATCCAAATCAAGCAACAGATCCAGGATTGTTCAGTAGGATTTTTTCTTTTTTTCTTTTTTTTTTTTTTGGTTTTGTTTGTGTGTGTGTGTGTGTGTGTGTGTGTGTGTGTGTGTGTGTGTGTGTGTGTGTGTGTGTTCTGTTCAGTAGGAGTAATATGTACAAGGGAAGTAACTTGTTTAGTCCCTATCAAATACTATTTCCCCTGGGGAGGAAAATGCATCGAAGCTCTGTATACATTATTGATAAGATATTTTTTTATCACAAACTGCTCATGGAACATTTTCACTGTAAAACTACTGTTGTAAATCAATGAAAATTGACGAAGAAATATACTGTCATTCAACATCAAAATTCCTATTGACATAAATGTACACGTTTCATGTTTTGTATGTTCTATTTCAAAAATGTCTATGGAAAAACGTTCAAACATGACTACCCGTGCAGTGCAGCAATTATGTTCTTTTTACCCAAGGTGAATCAAATATTCATTTACCATTGACAGAGGTCTGTGCTCTCCCAAGTCTCCTTTAAAAATCATTCGGTTTTCATCACACACACGAAACCCCACTCCGTTTGTTGGGTAGATGGGATTAATCTTTGCCTGTCTGTTCAAGGAGTGTCCGCAGGACTATCAGCCTGCGTACGCGGAAGAAGAAGAAAATTCGTTTTTCGTCATCCGGATTTCTTGTTTTCGTCTAAAAAAATAAAAAATAAAAAAAATAAAAAATCCAGCTTTCTTTCCGACTTATGTGGTAGAGGGTCATGATTAGCGTTGTTCTTTCAGGTGGCAGCTGTTCCTACGGTGGCATGCACTAGTCAAACGAAGGTTGTTAGCGTCGTCTGCTTTCGAGGGGTGTTGGAAAGTGGATTCTTGAAAATCCTTCCATCCTCTCTGATTATATATCACAATAAATAATGACGCCACTTTTTGCGTTGTATTCTTCTTTTTTTTTTTTTCTTCTTTTTTTTTTTAGGCTTAGACACGAACTGGTGTTAAGAGGGTGTTGGAAGTCGTTGTCAACTCCCTTGCGAAAACTTATTTTCAAAAGAGCAAAATTAGTTTTGTTAATGTCTTGGTCTTCTGTTGTACTTTTCTCAAAGAAACTTTTGAAACTTGTGTCTATAATTCTTATTCTGTTCTGTTCAAGATTTTTTTGTCCCATCTTTATTCGGTCTTGTGTTGTCGTTGTAGACTTGGAAACAAACATTTATTAGCCCTTTTTGATTTAGTTAATATATGACAACGTTTTATGATTTGATTTTGTCCGCGGTGAACGGGACGATGTTCAGCCTATCATCAGGCTTAGGTCACAAAAATATCACATTCATCACCTGGCTTAGCTTACAAATATTGAGATAGTGTTTATCATAGGATTGTCACATTTAACATGGCAGCATGTATTGAATAGGACAGTGTTCATTGTCGGATTAAGGTCACTGGAAAGGTGACAACCAATAAGTTGAGTATATAGCTGGGTTTGATTCACAATAAATGTGATAAGATATACTTCTTGTTTAATTTCAACATATAGGGCATTATTTATTCTTAGATTTACTTCCCAACTAGTGAGATTTTTTTTTGTTTTTGTTTTTTGTTTGCGACTAAGTGTTTAGAATTGAACTTAAATTACAACAAACGTTACAACATTTACCGCTAAGTTTTGTTTCAAGTGAATAGGAGTACACTCATAATTGTATTCAGGTCTTAACAAACATGGCAGTGTTTAGTACGTTTAGCTTGCAGCGAGCAGGACTATGCTCGTTGATGAATCTTCTTCACAACAAATGTGACTCATTCATTAATTTAGTTTGCAACTAATGCGCCAGAGTTCATAACCAGATTTAGCCCATAACAAACGTGGCAACATTTCTTTCTTGGTTTAGTTTGTACCAAATAAGTAAGTGTTAATCACTCGATTCGTTCACAGGATGTGATGACTTTCTTACTTGCATCAGTTTGCAGTGAATAAGACAGTGTTTATTGTTGGATTTTCGCTCAGAACACAGAACACACAACGGAAGTGTGTATGACTTGATTTAGTATGTTCTAATGGTGCAGACTCTGTAACCATAATTAGCTGGGAATTAAATTAAAACCAAATCTGGTCACTTGACTCAAACTAATGTGGACTGCTCTCTCTCTCTCTCTTCTCTCTCTCTCTCTCTCTCTCTCTCTCTCTCTCTCTCTCTCTCTCTCTCTCTCTCTCTCTCCTCATATTACAGTCGCCTAGTTGAACAAAAAAAAAGTACGAGA
>CM065746.1:10254715-10274715 GCA_033310375.1 Conus canariensis
TGTAAAAAAAAAAAATCATGTAAAAAAATGTCCACGATTAGAAAGACAGCACATAATATCGGCGTACCCACTGAAAACATTACAGATCAAATAATAATTGAAAAACCCAATGGAAAAAAAAGCTGAAGGGAACTTGGGGGAAAGGTGTATCAATCACTATGCATGGCACATTAACGAACTCTCTCATGTAGGAACTACCTTTGTTATACTGCAAATTACTCTGAAACTTCTCATCTTGTTTAACACGAGCCAACACACCCATATCTATCTGCATCAAAATAAATGTACTGTATATGCAGTATACGGTATACATGCCCCATTGTGCACATGTGCACACTTGCACACATTTTCAATGATACCTGATTCTCACAATGACACACAACACACATGTGCTAAGTTGCGCTTGGCTTGGAAACAAAACAAAACAAAACAAAACAAAACCACAGAAAAATTATCCCATTGCTCATTTGGATTTTTGTTAATTTCAAACATAACCAATTCAGTCTCACGTTCCTACATAGTTGTGTCAAACGAACATTAACTGCTCCATCTATAAATGTTCATAGTAGCCTATGGGGGCGGACGTACGAACGATAGGCAGAGAAAAGGAGTAAGAGACGGAGGAGCAGAAGCCATGAGGAAAGAGAATGACAAAATAGCGTGAGAATAACATTCATACATCCAAACGCCACACTTTCTTTCATACTAACATGACTTGACATTCGCACTCTTACCTTCTAAACGCTTTGCAGTCCGTATCTCCTGTGCATTCCGCATATATCCAGGCCAGAATCACAAACACTTCACCACACATCTTGGCACAAGTTTCGTTGACCCGCGCTTGCAAGTTTGCCCGTTCTTGATAAACGAACACCCATTTCACGCCGAATATGAAAAGATAAGTGATTGCTCGTTCTTCATTTTCATTGTCCTGAATGTTGTTTGTTTTACCAGAAGAAGACCTATGAGGTCGAAATACATCGTGTTTTGTCCTGTAATCTGTTTGTCCCTATTGTCTCGCAGAACCAAGACATTTCTTTTTTAAAATTTCTTTCAATTTCCGCCTTCAGTCACCTCGCTTGGGTAAATTCTGATGTTTCTCTCTCCAATCCTGTGAACTGCATCTCTATGTTCTGGTGTGATACGTGTTAGTTTCAGCCAATCGTTAATGATTTCCAGTGCTTTCTTCTTTGTTTCTTCTGTTGTCTCATATGTGGTTTCGTTCACATAGAGCAATTTGATGTTATTTCTTATTGATTATTGTTTATAATTATTTAATCTTTCATCTGCTAACTTTGCTTCAAAGACAGCTTCCTTAACTTTTCCCTGCAGATCTGTTTTCTTCATCTCTGCTATTTCCTCTTCCAATATGGTGTCGTCTCGTTGTAGGTCGAATGCGTCCACTTTTCAGGCTCTCAACTGTTTATGTCAGCGTGTCAAGTTTCCTGCTTAGATTCTGGTCTCTTGTCTCCAGAATTTTCACAATATATGCGTTCCACGGATCGACCAACTGTTGTGCCTGTGTGTTAATATCGGTTTCAATTTTGGTTGAAGTCGCCATTGTCGTCTGCTTAAAATGAGCAAGAATACTTGGCTCACATAAATGTTGGCCTATTTCTTGTTGACCAGCGGTTTTCCGTCTGACTTCTGACATGATGAATGTTCTGTGCTTGATGACGATGTCTCGGTCACAGGTCTCTTGGTTGATGACAAACGACCTCTAACCATGGCGCGTCATGAGGAAAATACATCAATTTATTTCAGTATTTTCCGCCGACAATGTCTTGATTCTTCAGCCGAATCTGGCACAGGGTAATAATGATTCGTTAGGTCTGCATATTCCTGGCTTTCATGAATTAATTACCCTCTTATAATTCACTTATTCTTTTAGGAGCTACATCTCGATGCGACCTAATTGGTGAGCATGACTTTCTGACCTCTTCACACAAAACAAAATGGCGAAATGTTAACATACTTAGAACTGAAGGCAAAATACAGAGTTCACACTGATTTCATTACATACTGAGGATGTGTATCTTCAGTAAAAGAATGTATAAGGAAGCTGAACATTCAGATCTGTGACAATGCTCCTATGGAGACAACAAGAGCATTGAATTTTTTTTTCCTAAACAAAGCTGGTGAGCATGTTCTGACCTCTTCAAAGAAAATGGCAAAATTTTAACATACTTAGAACTGAAGGCAAAATGTAGAGTTCACACTGATTTCATTACTTTTTTTATGTGTATCTTCAGTAAAAGAACATATAGGGAAACTGAACGTCCAAATATGTGACAATGCTCCTAGGGACACAACAACAGCATGAATAGATCTACGATTATTTTCCTAAACAAAAGCCATCAAAATTATTCTGTTAACTTTTTACCCAGGATGACTGGGGGGGGGGGGGGGGGGGGGGGGGGGGCAAGTGATCAAAGTGATCAAATACAGTGTGATATTTCACGGAAGTCCTGCATTATGAAAATACACAGAATAGAAGATAGGCATATAAAATTACAATGGTTACAACTGCGGAGAGTTCACCGAATACTAGTCACTAATGTAACACTAAAGCAACTGACGATTACTGATTGTGAAATGTATACTTCCTGCAGGAAAGAAAAGGATAGTATTGATCATATGATTGATAGATAGTTTTGATCATGTGCTGTGGAAGTGTAGCGTGACAAAACATTTTCTGGTGCAGTAGGAAGATTGTCTTCGAGAAAGACGTCATATGGCAGAAACTATTCGAATCACTGAGAAAATAGTATTGTTTGGAATATATGAGATGTTCATAACCGGTAAGATTTTTTATCTATTAATCCCCCTAGCTGAGCAGCACATTTGCAGTCACAAAATAGGGAAATTAGTGCCATCACCACTAAATTTTCAAATATTTTTCGATCAAGATACAGAATAGAAGAATTCAACGCGAAAAAAAAAAAAAAAAAAAAAAAAACATGGAAGAAGTTAAATTTGCCGTAAACTGGTGCAAGTTACATGTCGATGATAGTTGAACAGAGTTAAACCGAGTAAATTTTGCTGTATTCGTAAACCTTTTTAAAATCATTATCTTTTTATCTCCCTTGACCAATTTCCATACAGTAGTCAGTTGTTAACTATATGACTTAGTTGAATGTAATCATGGTCAGCACTCTTCCCCTCCAGCTCTTTTCACCCCCTTCGTTTCAACAGACCTCTTCATTTCTCTCCCTGTAGATCAGTATTCTCCCCTCATCTCATTGTTAGTCATTTATCTTAATCTCTGCCACTCTGTTTTTCTTTCTCTTTCCTGTGTGCAGTTTACTGGCAGGTCAACGGATGTTGCTTGTCAGAGCAGCTAATAAGGCAAGCAAGAAAGGCAGATGTTGATAATTATTAGTGATTTTCTTGATGTATATGGACCAGATTTCACCCTGCCTCTTCTTCATGTTTGTTTATGTTATGATGTATATTTTCTTTTGGCTCATTTATCATTAATATGAATGTGTGCTTTTTTAATTCATACACATATATATATTCCCATTTTCTTGCATCCGGGCAAATCTCGTTTTGAATAAAGTAACAGTGTGCTGCTGCGTGCAGTTTAGTTGTTATTGTCTGAGTTTGGCCTGTTTGTTCTTGAAGGGAAGGAATTCCTTTGAGGCAAGAGGGGGTGGGGATGGAGGGGGGAGGAGATACTGTTGAAGACTTTAATAAAGAAAAATCATGGACAAAGGAGGAAGATGAATCTAGGATAGATTGTTAATACATTTAACTACTGTTAATAGATTTATCTACTGTACATGTACAAGTATGTTTTTAGTAGAGCAAGTGTGTTCTTCTCGACCTAGTGTAGACTTGTAGACATTGGATTTTTTCATCAGTATGTGCGCATTATTCATGTATTTGAAACATTTTGTATTTTGGGAAACCACTATCTTCTTGTTTCCAGCTATTTGCTCTCTCCCCCCCCCCCCCCCCCCCTTTCTCCCCCCCCCCCCCCCCTCTCTCTCTCTCTCTCTCTCTCTCTTCTCTCTCTCTCTCTCTCTCTCTCTCTCTGTCTATCTACCTATCTATCTATCTATCTATCTGTCTATCTCTCTGCACAGTAATCTTTCAGTCTTTCGGGATCTGGATGACAAACCACTACAGTGCAATCCAATGAAACTCAAGCTAAAAGAGTGTACAGAGTCAAACAGCTTATTTACAGCAAGAGGGGTGCCCCATTGCTGATGAACAAAGTTAAAATGAGATTGAGCGCATAAAAACTAATGGCATAATAGAAGTAACAGGCAACAGACTGGTGTGCAGGAATGTTGCCAGTCATGGCATGATAGAAGAAGTAACAGGCAACAGACTGGTGTGCAGGAATGTTGCCAGTCATGGCATAATAGAAGAAGTAACAGGAACAGACTGGTGTGCAGGAATGTTGCCAGTCATGGCATGATAGAAGAAGTAACAGGCAACAGACTGGTGTGCAGGAATGTTGCCAGTCTTGAAAAGAACTGGCAAGATTCGAATTTGCACAGATTTCAAACGGTTGAATGAGTATATCAAGAGAGAAAGACATGTCATGCCGACACCTGATGACATGTTGCATAACCTGTCAGCCGCAAAGGTTTTTACTAAACTTGACGCGACTTCAGGATTTTGGTAAATCTGTCTTAATGAAGAAACAACAAGATGTACAACTTTCATAACTCCATTTGGTCGCTATTTCTTCAAGAGGCTGCCGTTCGGAATTTCATCCGCTCCTGAAATTTTCCAAGGCACAATGGAGGAGATTCTGGCAGGAGAACAAAATATAGTGTACTATTTTGAAGACATCCTGGTCTACAATGAAGATCATAGTTCACACGGAAAGCACTTGGATAAGGTGATGGAAAAGCTCAAGTCAGTTAATTTGAAGCTGAACGAAGAGAAAACTGAGTTATGAAAAAAAATGAAATTGAATTCCTGGGTCACATGATCAGCAAGGATGGCGTTCAACCCGATCCTGCAACAGTTTCTGCTATCAAAAACATGCCTGATTCGCAACATATCACCGAACTCAAAAGAATATTAGGAATGATCAATTTCCTGGGCAGACACATTCCCAACCTGTCAACAGCCCTTCAACCAACGACAGAACTGCTAGAAAGCGACAAAACTTAGTCTTGGGGTGAATCACAGTCAGCTGCGTTTACAACAGCCAAAGACAATTTATCAAAACCGCCAACACTTGCCTTCTTTGACCCGGCACCTGTGGGTTCTCATGCAAGCAGTTATGACATAGGAGGCGTTCTTTTTCAAGAACTTGAGGGGGTCATGAAGTCTGTTGCATACTGCTTAAGACCATTGACAGGACCAGAGCGCAGATACGCGCTGATCGAAAAAGAGTGTTTGGGTGCAGTCTGGCTTGCGAGAAATTTGAAAGTTGTCTGATCGGCCTGAAATCATTCACTCTGGAGACAGATCATGAACCTCTCATACCATGATCAACACAAAAGATCTGCATGAGGTCCAGTCAGATGTCAACGTCTGATCATCAGGTTGATGCGCTTCGATGTGAAAGCAAAATTTTCACCTGGAAAGAAGCTGATTGTTGCTAACACGCTATCAAGACGTACACTGCAAGAAACAGACAACAAATTAAAAACAACAGTTGACAGACGACGTTGAAGCTCACATCGACTTATTCAAACCAACATGGCCTGCAACAGACTAGCGTCTGAAAGAAATCCCAGAAAAGACAATAAAAGATGAACTTCTCAAAGAAGCTCTGAACTACACAGCAAAGGGATTGCCAGTCTATAGAAACCAAGTCAAACCACTACTCTATGACTACTATGCTGTGAAAAATGAACTGAGTGTTCTCGAAGGCCTCTTGGTCAAGGGTACAACAATTGTAATTCCCGCACCAATGAGAAAAGAAATCATAATAGAGTTCATCCTCTCAGGTCATCTAGGAAGCACAAAATGCAGAGAAAGATCCAGCTGTTCAGTGTGGTGGCCAAAGATGAGCGATGATATCATCCAAAGAATCAGAAATCGTAAAATCTGCGAAGAAAAGAAGCCAAGTCAGAACAGTGAACCTCTGAAACCAACATTGTTACATGTGTGACGGACCATTTTTGTCCGGTCCGAAATTGTGTCTGGGGACACTTTGAGAAGGCGCAAGTTTACTGTTCACCTGTTTACCTGTTTACAGCTGCTCACCCGTGTTTTGTTGTCAGTCAGTGTGCGAGGATTTTCTTTAGTCTCTGTAGATTTACCGGCCTAGAAACATCCCCACGGTGCCGATGAGAGACTCCGAGTTTGATTTTAGTGGTAATCAGTTCCGCAGGTGTTAGTGAGGCCCTTGAGTCCGGCTTGGCAGGAACTGATTCAGTGATTGCCATCAGGCGTGGGGTAAAGCCCATGCCCCAGTCGCTGTCTCCATCTTGCTGGCGTGGAGAGGCTGACCGCCAGGTCAGTAGCATTATTTGTATTGTAAAGGACCTCAGGATTCTCCGTCATGCTGGCGTGGAGAGGCCGAGAGCGAGGTCGGTAGTCCGACGTATTTTGTATACCCGACCCGGAGCGGTTTGAGGGTTTTTTCTCTGTGTGGGTGTGCCTTGTGGGACACCACTTGGGACTGTGTCCCTGTAGCGGCTCTGCTTGCCGTGAGACTACCATGGTTGATACTACAGACCGTGACTTGGGCTCGGTGCAGCCAAGTACAAGTGTGTGAACTGTGTCTGCTAGGACACTACTGATTGTGCCAGCCAGGACTGTGCCAGGAAGATGTTTGCTGTGACAGCTTTTGTGAATGTTGTGTCGCTGAGACTGACTGTTAAAGCTTCCACTGGAAGAGGAGGTTGTTGAACTCTCTTGCATATTCACACATAGTTGCTCTGGTTGTACCGCCACATGTGTGTCAGCGGATTGTTGCATACCTTTGCTGATGTGATACGCTGATCCGTGCGCTGTGTGGTGGCGTGTATTGATTTTGTGCCAGATGGTTTATATTGATGATTTATGGCGATATGTGTTTGTTATGTCCTGATGGTTCAGGCAGCATATAAAAGAAAAGAAACTTATTTTGTGAGTTGCCTGGCCGTCCATGTTCCTGTGGTGTGGGTGTGTGTAGGAGTAAACGATTCACGCATCCAAGCTTTTGAAAGTGAGAGTGAGACATTAACACACGCACCACCACACCATCGTAACAACCTGGCAGAGCTTTTCAGATGGTTGGAGCACACATTTTTTAGTTCAAGAATTAATTCAAGTCTCTTCAGTTCTTTCCCTTGAATTTCGATCACCGGTGATCGACGGTTTTCTTCCCGGAATTATGGTATTTAGAACAACATTTTTGTTATCTGAAGCAATGTATCGCCTAATAAAAAACCCGAAATAAACACATTCATCACAAAAGTATTATTATTTTAGAAATAATGCGCAGAATGTTAAGAAAAAGTACGAAAAATTCATGCAAAATGCAAAAATCTCAAAAACCGTTGAGAGTTTTAATGATATCATGTATAGTCAGTGACTGTATTTTTTAAGATACATTGAAATAGCATACCTAAATAATGCCACTTCTTTCTCAGCGATTCAGTCCATGAAAAAAATATTTGCCCCCCATAGATTACCAGAGAAGGTAGTTATTATGGTCAATGGTAAAAAATTTGTGTCATCTGAATTCAAGATCTTTATCAACAAATTGTTCATGTGACAAGCAGTCCTTACTTCCCACATTCAAATGGACAAGCTGAGTGCGCCGTTCAAACTGCCAAGCGCATTCTAGAGCAAGAGGATCCGTTCCTCGCATTACTGTCATATAGCTCTACAGCAACAACTCCGACAGCAGTAAGTCCAGCTGAATTTGCGATGGGACGAAGACTAAGGACTTGCGCTCTCTACACTTCCAGCAAAGCTGGAACGAAAGAAACTCAACAACAACAAAATGCTGTAAGAAAAAGATGAAATGGGAAAAATTTCAAACAAGAAAGACTTCGACCGACGCCATGGAGCTTAAAAAAAATCGTCTGGAACTTCATCCAGGTGACATCATCTACAGAAGCTTGATCATGAGCGTCAGCGGCAAAATCCGGCTGCTGTACCCAGAGAAGTTGCACCGCGTTCTTACTTTGTGCAAACTGTCTCGGTACGAAACAGGAAGCAATTACGCCCGTCTCAAGCAAAGTCTCTCAGCAAGAAGTGCAACGTTTCCCCTCCTATGGAACGAGGAAATATGACCGGTTCTGCAAGCCCTGTACATTCATGGTCTACTGAATTAACTTCTGGCTACTTGAGTCATGTAGCGAGTCCCACCGTCCGTCATAAGCAGTCTTCACCAGAAGCCCACATGGAACAACAAGAACAGGTTTATCAAGAAAATTCCAGTGACATCTCCACTCGAGTAAGGATGACAAGACGGGGAAGAATAATCAAAACACCACTGCGATTCAGACTACGCGTGATGATCATAAATCATTAACACGCTGTGCGTTCAAGTTGAACAGTTCAACTTGAATTAAGTTTGTTTTAGTTGCAAAGCGAGACGACTGCAGGCGGAAATCTAAACAAATCTTAAATAATTGTTGGCGAACCGCCCAGAGAACGTGGACAAACGAGTCACAAGACGAAACACAACGCGTTTCGACCTCTTAGGTCTTCATCGGGTGAGACATAAACGAATAAAACAACGAAAATTCACTTAGCTTTGATCGCTTCAGATCACTTCACAGGGTTCAGCGCAAGGAAGGAACATTGCGCTGAACCCTGTGAAGTGATCTGAAGCGATCAAAGCTAAGTGAATTTTCGTTGTTTTATTCGTTTATGTCTCACCCGATGAAGACCTAAGAGGTCGAAACGCGTTGTGTTTCGTCTTGTGACTCGTTTGTCCACGTTCTCTGGGCGGTTCGCTAACAATTATTTAAGATAAGTTTGTTTTAGACGAGCCCACCTGATGTGATCTTTGAATGACTGAAAGATATTAACATTTTTCATTTGATTTAAGATTTTACAGAAGAAAGATTTTTAATAAAATTTCCGTTGTGTTTTTTAGAAGGTGTATTTGAAAGGGTTATGCGAATGATGGTTTTGGTTGTTTTTTTTTTAATGACTTGTAAATTGACTTCAAAGAGTGACAGCCCTGGTATGGCCCTTTGTGGTCGGCTTGGCTATGAACAACATTACCATTACTGCTTTAGACGAAAAATGGTTACTCGTTTAGTTATTTCTGTGGTTGAAGTTATAATACAAAGAAAGGACATTAAGATTGGTTCAAAATGTTTTAACTTTTTTTTCCAAATTTTCACAAACAAGTGAGAAGAATTACAAACGTACCTGCTTCGTTCACAGAAATATTTCCGAATAACTGAACATTCTGGAAGACAATATTAATCTATTCAATAGGGAGGGGGAGGGGTGGTGTAATTATATGTAGCAGACGACAGTACGGCTGCCTTAAATCTCACGGGAACTGATAGGTCACGGAGCATGCCATAAACTTGCCAACGACGTAAACAAGAGATTGACCAAATTAATGTCGTGAATCAAGAAGACTGCTGAACTACTATTAAATACAAACACGGATCACATCAGAGGCTCAAAAACGTTTAACCTGCCCAGTCAAGTCTTTCTTTCTTTTTTCTTTCTTTTTTTTTTCTTTTTTTTTTTTTTTAAAGAGTATAACGCCAGTTTCACAGAGCGTAAGGATTTTCATTTGTGAGCTTCCCATATTGTAATTAATCAGAATCAACATTCTTCTTTGGCAACATACGTCCAGCTTATTTCTGCAAGTGGTGAAGAATTCCCCAGTCACACTAGATTATTAGTGGAGAAAAAATGTCCACACAATTTGGTTTTTACAAATTATTAATGTATTTACATAGAACGCCTGCTATAATATAGATACTCATTGCATGAAGAAAAGGTTAGGCTAATTATGGTTCTTACGTCATAATACCTACGAATGAATTAGACTTTTTACGTCATAATACCCACGAATGAATAAGACTGTCTCAAATAGGCCTATATCACGTCTGGGTCTTCAGGATTAGAAGTTAAACTGTTCCAGAACACTCTAACTTGTATTCATGGGAAATGTTTTGTTTTGTTGTTGTTTGTTAATGGGAAAAGAGGATTAGCTGGTGAATCTTTTTGGTATATTTCAAACCTCGTCAAGGAGAAGAGTTTGTTCCACATGTGACTGGCAATGCATGCACTCTTGTGAAAACTGGGCGCTATCAAGGAACATTGACCTAATGTCCACTTTCTTTGCATGTAGTGTAGCATGTTGTAGTATGTCACATCAAATGACTTGAGCACACACACACACACACACACACACACACGAAGGTGTGATTGGGACGCAGAGAAGTACTGTCCTCAACTCCCAAACCAAACAGCTTTGATCAATATTGCATCAGACAGTACCCTAAGTTTGGGAAAGTGTAGATTTTCATTGAAACTTCAAGAATGAAAAGACGTGGAGCGGGATGGGTAATGAATGGGAAGTTGGAAGCCTCAGCTTTTTCATAACTTTTTATGACGCCGAATAGGTGAAAAGTGAAATGACTGAAATCACAAAACAAATTAAAAACTACAAGTCTATTATCACCAGGTCCAAGGCGCTCCCAAAGAATACTGTCTTTTAAATGACTTGCACACGTGTGGAAAGAAGTACTCTGCTCATTTGTGGAGGTGGAAACCTAGGGGCCTTGCACACGTGTGGAAAGAAGTACTCTGCTCATTTGTGGAGGTGGAAACCTAGGGGCGCACACACACACACACACACACACACACACACACACACACACGCCTGCGCGCGCGCGCGCACAACACACACACACACACACACCCACACATGGGCCCATGCCCACACATCATACACACACGTGTACATTCACTACGCACACATTTCAACAACAAAAAAAAAAAAAGACATCGTACGTAGGCACTCAATGTCTGACCAGCGCGCTGGGCTAATGCGTGGGTCAGACATCCGCTGAGTCGTAGCCACGAGACCCTCTTTTATTGCCTCATCTTATTTGTTAATTCATTTATCCATCAGTTTCAAATCATGCATAATGTCGTCTCAAAACTTAGCGGATGTGGTGTAGCGTAATTATGGACAGTCTGCACACAGTGACGCCTCCTTGATGAAACTGAAACTAAGGGCAATAACCCCGCTTTAACATTCTGCTTTATCTTCCTTATTAAGCAACATGGCATCTTCCACTGACGGTTTTGAGCTGGTTTATGATGTCGTTTCTAACGGCAGAATTCCTGTGCGTATGTACAAATCAAAAGACACCCAGCTGTCAGTCGTCATCGCGGAAATTGAGGGACCTCTTGTGAATGGTTACTTTTGTCTGGGTAAGTCTTTCAGGTGCCTCATTCCAATGGGTTTCAGTTTGGATACCGGCCACTGCGGCCGTCTGTCACGCCAGGTGCAACTGGCGCAGGCAGCTCAACAGAGACCCAGCCATCCACATTATGCTTCTTTCCGACAAATATCAAAGACACTTTGGTTGCAGAAAATACGCATAGGAATGACAAGTAAACGTTCAGCTGTCTGCATTCAGTTTGTCAGCTTCAGTATTTTCATGGAACGGGTATAAGCATGTTTTCAGAAATTCGCTTTTCCATTCTTCAACTGCAGAAGGATATGCGGGGGGTAACTGTGGATATTAGCAAGATACCTCCCAACGATATCAAACAGCCAGTCAGAGATGACATATGGGTTTGTTCTTAGCTGTTACATGCCTCGTACCAACTACCTAGTCTACTGATAAAAAAGTGGAGACAATTTGACAAAATGAATTTAATTAGGCAGCCAGCAGATGTAGGTTGAATCCACAGTATTCAGCAATTTCCTACAGATGTGGCCAGTCAACAAGAAATGCATTTCCTAAAGTTATTTGCATTCTTTATCTTTTTCTGTTACATGTGAGGGTATGAATGCTAGCATTTAGAATGAAGGAATTGTGGTAAGAGCAAGGTTAGAGCTGAATAAAACCTTGGCAGCAGTCAGACGTAAATAGTAAGACAATTGTGCTTTAGCTCATTCAGCTTTATATCCTGAACACTATTCGGTTGCCACTAAACGTCATTCTCAAACTTGCCCAAACAGCAATCAAGCAGAGTAACCTGTTTACTCAAACCAGTGTATCAGCCCGTGAATACGCATTATACTGCTACTGTGCTAGGACAAGGAAGTAATTTGCACAGAACTGCCTTTTTCAAAGGCGCGCTGACTTGAAATACTTGGGGGGGGAGGGGGGCAGTTGTTGTTGTTTAAATACGCTTAAATTTTTTAAAAAATGTAGATTGAACAAAATAAAATGAGTTATCAAAGCATCAAAAGTAGATCAGTTGAGGCTTTTAAAAAATTGATTTTAAAAAAGCCAGTTGTAATAATCCACATGACTTTATTTTATTTCTGTTGACCCTGGAGAATTAAATGGGGGAAAAGAAAAAGGTTCTACAGAAAGCAAATTATTTGTAACCCGATCTTCAGTATGAACCATCAACATCAAAAGGGAAGGTAATTTTCATGCAGTCTCCAGTAGCTAAATTTCTTTCACTGAGCCAGTAAAGTAATGGAGTCTTTTACCATAAGCTAATCTTGTCTGCTGCTTGCACAAATTGCATAAATTATCACAAACTGTATGTGTTTGCAGGACTTCAGCTTTTCCTTGAAATTGAAAGCACAGAATTCAGTTCAAACACACACACATGCACACGCACACCCACACATATAACAAACGCACGCGCGTGCGCACACACACACACACACACACACACACACACACACACACACACACACACGTCACACAGGGAGGAAGAAGAATACGAAGCACAGAAACTGGGAATAAAAAAGTAAAAACAACAAAAAAACAAACAAACAAACAAACAAAAAAAACAACAAAATCAGTGAATTAGCAGAATGCTAGTCACATTTTTGGTACTCTAGCAGACGATATTGATGTCTCGAAACCAACAGAGGACAGTCATCATTTTGTCTACCCAGTAGATGTCATGCTCTGACTTTATTAACAAGACCCTCAAGTCTGTTTATTTCTTTCATTTTTTTTCTTATTTGCTGGTTATGATATAACTTGATATTATTTCTTCCAGGAGAAAAAGGGGGAGGGGGGAACAAGCTTTCTATCAGATAAGCTTTCTCTCTTTTTTCTGTATTTCATTTACACATGCTAAATCAAGCACGCACACACACACACACACACACACACACACACACACACACACACACACACACACACACACAGTACACACATGCATGCACAAAATATTGTACACGTATAGAAAAAAAGTTTTCAAAAGCACTATGTTCAGAACTTGTATGGCATAAAATTTCATATTTGAATGCATTTCATGTGTATGCATTATAACAACAACAAAAAATCTGAAACAAATGTAAAAAACTTGTCGTTGAATTATAAAATATATATGCATCATCAGTTTTGGGAGTGTGAGGAGGAGGGGTAAGAAAAATTTGAGTTGCATTAGCTGGCTAATGGATTTGTAGGTTATGAGCACAGATGTGAAACCTTCAGAGTCTGTGTTGGAGGTTTTGTACACTGGTTATTTTATGACTGTAAAGGCTAATCGCATGGTACTCACTACTTAACCCTTTCCATGCCACAGTATAAGAGCTTTTCTGTATTGCTGAGTGCCGGGACCAAATTGCAGTAGGTTCACTCATCTGTTCACTACTCATTCATTTATTAAGATATCTCTTAGATTTGTTGCATGTTTTTTTCTTATACCCTGTGATATGATTTGGTATCATAATAATTTGATTTTGCTGGTCATTAGTATGATTTATAATCAATGTTTTTGTAATAAGTACCCCGTAATGGACACGGTTACGGGCGTACAAGATCATGAAAACACTCCATAATAGACACAGGGTAAGCAGGGAAGAGTTTAATGTTTCATTGATGTATAGTCTCTACGTACATGTTCTTCTTTTGTTCTGTTTCAGCGACGGAGGCTCATGATGATGATGGTCTTCCCCACACTTTGGAGCACCTTGTCTTTCTTGGCAGTGATGAATACCCATATAAGGTTTGACATGATGCTTGTTGTTTTTGTTGTTCCACCTTGCATGCTCTTTTGGCATGTTCAAATTCTATGCTGATGCTCGCTTTGGCTTCCTCATACACTGCTGTTCCGAACCTTGTTCCATATATTATCAGTCTTAGTCTTAGCAGTCAGTGTTTGAGAGTTTTTGTTGTTGTTGTTGTTGCTGTAGTTGTTGTTGTTTTTTTTTGTTGTTGTTGCTGTAGTTGTTGTTTTTTCTGTTGTGATGATCGTTGAAGAATGATAACAGAATGCAACAGTGATAATAATGAAGTTTTCAATGCTGTATGGACTCAAAATGACACATGAATACATCATTTCATAGGGAAAATGAACAAAACCAGTAAATAACGTACTGGGTGTATAGATTATGCACTGATCTGTACACAAGTTCAGTATTTGTTCACCAAAAAAAATTATGATTTATTGGATCGTTAACTCTTACAGATCCTTTACCCTTATGTACATGCACACAACACACACACACACACACACACACCACACTCATACGCGCACACTCATACACACACAGTGCGCGCGCGCACAACACGCCACGCACACACGCACCACACCACACACACACACACACACACACACACACACACACACACACAGTCGACAGCCCAAGTATACATTTATACACATGCCTGGGGTGATCACACTAACGAGCAAACTTTAACACAATGATTGCAATCAGGCTGTGGAATGCCATTTTGATCTGAGGGATACTTTGAGAGATAGATGTTACCTGATCGCAACATCGCCTCCAGAAAGGAGAATTCATGCTTCCATACCAGCAGGTCCTGTGGCACAAGCTCTTCCTTCACTTAGGGGATTTGTAGAACACCAAATTGTGAATACACCATGTTTTTTTCAGATCTGTCTAGATTACTTACCTGTTGGCCTGGTTTTTATTTGATCTGAATGTTCTTACGGTAGAGGGATTGAAAAGAAATTCAGCTTTTGTTCTGGCATGCAGGAATGCAAAATGGCTACAACTGTCAGTTAATGACGGATGGAATGGCACATTCAAAAAAAAAAAAAAAAGGAAATGCTGCATTACTAATGTATGTGTACTAGATATATGCATGTAATGTACATCTATCCGTATGTATGCAAAGGTACATTACATTTTACTGCATTACATGACACTGCATCGTAATATCACATTAAATCATGTATGCATTCTTACGTAAGGTGGCACTGCTTTCAAATTCAATGCAAATGTTCACACAGCTACTTTCCATAACCACTGCTTTCAAATTCAGTGCAAATGTTCGCACAGCTACTTTCCATGACCATAGTACCTTTTTAGCTCATGTCATAGTTATGATCTGACGACAATCATTAGCATCGCTGTCATTATCGTCATCACTGTCACAGTTGAACATGTGAACCAGAGAGTAAATGATGTATTACTCTCTGATGTGATGCAGGGAGTGTTGGACCTGCTGGCCAACCGATGCCTGGCATCGGGACCAACGCCTGGACAGACACGGACCACACCTGTTACACCATGACCACCGCCGGCAGCGAGGGATTCCTGCAACTGCTGCCCATCTATGTGGACCACATCCTGCATCCCACACTCAAGGTGCTTCATTGGAGGGGGAGGATGGCGAGTTAGAAGGGAGAGGAACTGAGATAGCCGATGATGGGTGGTGCATGTGCTGGGGAGGGATGATGTTGTTATTGTGTCTGGGAGGCAGAGGGGAAATTATTCAGGCATAGACAGCGACAGAGAGAAGGGGGAAGGGGAGGGGCTGCTGAGATGAAGGTGGAAAGGTTGGGGACTACATTTGATGATTAGGAATGCATAATCTCAGCATCATAACAAAAAGCGAATTTTACTCTGTCTGCTCAAAAGATATATAGCTTGGACACTGACTTCTAAACAGGTAGAAATAATAGGACATTTGACCTCTTCTTCATCAAACCAGTCAGACACTTGAATGGTTTAGTCATGTGTGTCATATATTTAGAGCCAGACAAGATCAGTGCACATGTTGCTAAACACTACAGCAGGTAGAAAGTCATTCCACTCTCTCCTTCAAAGACCAATGACCAAGACAGCTGCTCATTGTTTGATGGAGGGGTGGAGGACCAGTGCAGTCTATTCTTAATTAAACTGTAGGTATATGATTTGGGTGTTTTCACAGGTAATTCATTAGATATATTCTAGATAAGCTGAAAATGGAGGATGAGAAGTTGTGAAGAAGCCTGGGATTGAGTGGGAGTGGAGGCAGTGTTTTAAGCAATTAATGTACAACAGACAGGGCTTGCAGGGATCAACAAATTCAGCCAGTCTCTTGAGACAAATGCAGGTGAACAAATGGATCTTAAAACCAACTAGCCTGTCAGGCAACTCAAAATTAGTTGTCTATACTGATCACATCTTTGAGAATTTCTGAAAACGTACAGCCTTAATTTCAATCTGAAATGGACATTGACTTTGAAGTTCTCACTCTTTGTACGCTCAGCGCTCAGCTGACATAGTAAGAATAATCCTGCTGGCTCCATAGACACAGTTCTCTTTAGATGTACAGTAGCCTCTTGTCAACGTTGTCTCATCATAGTCTGAGTCAGTGTTGCTCATTGGTCTTAGCTCTGTTGCTAGATTTACTTTGTCACCATCATTTATCATTTTGCTGTTGAAGTCCTCTCTCCAGTGTAATATAATATGAAAATATTTGTACATTTCAAAACTGTCAGCAAAGGAATAAAGGATGGGGTAGGGGGACAAGAAACCGACACAGAGTGTTGTCATCAGCATTGAAGAAACTTCTTCTGTCGTTAGTCTAACAGCAGCACTGAAAAAAAAAAAAAAAGAATGAGGCTACTTGGTCAGAATTTCCTGCTAATTAGTTGAAATTGGTTTGCTTTAGATTTGCTTGTGGAAAAACTTTGACAGTTTTAAACGGGTACCCCAGCAGGGTAGTGAAAAAAAATTCAAACTACTCCAGCCCCATTTGTGTTCTGTTTGGGAAGGGGAGACAATGGTGCACCCATGTGCAGTCCATGCATTTAGTCTGGAATTGCTGGGAGTGAACTTTGTTTTGAGGTATGCTGAATTTCGAAGAGTCCAAACAAGCAATCCCTACGTGTAAATGAAAATGTTAGCATGTTGGCTTTCATGTTGTCACGGTCGCTAAGCCGGACGGCCCTACCACCCTTACCCACGCCTATCACACACTAGGTCAGACAACACAGCACACTAACACAGTTTTACAATCACGCACGCTTCTTTATTTCACACACACTCCATGGCGCCACCACTCACGCACATCCACAACTGCACACAAGTATCCTAATTCCCGCTGACTCACCCTACTCTACTATAATGACCTGGAAGACCCTAACCTAACCTGAAACACCAGTTGCGGTATATCACTGTGACCTGGGGACACAGCGATAGCCCGCACACGTGGTGACTAACTACTAGGGACGAGGATTTACCCAAGGGACTCTAATCTCTTAACTACTGCTACCACCCACACCCCTCCCCAGGACTCACCCTTCTCTTTTAACCCGGGACCACTACTGCACTGATCGCTGCGTCCCTAAGGGAGGCAACGACCAGTACCCTACACTGTGCTGGCCACTACGTCCTGAAAGGAGGCAGTAGCTAACACCCCTAACCCTACTGCCTAACGCTACACCCCTTCTACCACAAACATGGGAAAGCTCCAGTCCTCGGCGCTGTACGTGGCTCCTCACAGGCTGACACCTCCCCGGAAGACTCTGCACCCCGGCGCTGTCCGTGGCTCCTCCGCGGGCCGACACCCTCCCCGAAGACTCTGCACCCCAGCGCTGACCGTGGCTTCCCGCAGTCTGACTCCTCCCTGCGATGGGCACGACACCCAACGTACACACAACAGACGCCCTCTCGACGGGTCCGGGGCTCGTAGGACGCCTCCTCCTCTGAAGGCCCCGCCGGACACCAAGGGTGAAAAAGGCCTGGTGCAGCGCCCTCTCACAGGACGCCTGAACAGGGACGAGGAACCAGTGCCGGAGAACTCCCGGAAGAGTACCGGTAGCCGGAGGAGAGCTGCCCCACAGAAGGCAGACGGCCTGGGTGGTCTCCCTCTCCCGGGAAAACAACAGGTACTGGAAAGCGCTGCTCACCTGCCGGCACGCGGCAGTAGACCGCGGTGATCTGGCCCCAGCCTCAGGACGGAACAGGATACCTGCTGACACAACTGGACAGACAGACGTTCAACCACACCAGTTCTGCAACTGGCTGAAGTGGCTGCCAACAAGGACGACACCGACTCAGCACAGGCCAAGGGCACCCAAACCCGACGAGGACCTGGCACTAACTATATGACTCGAAGTCACTCTTCAAAAACTACCGGCGCTACCGCCGCACCTACAAGGAGTACGTCCACTCCGACGAACACCAGGGACCGAAGTGAAGCTACCCCAACGCATTCCGCCCTGGTCGGAATCAAGCGAACTCTACTCACCACACAAAACAACGATTGGTCAGAGCAGTGTATCCCTCCGCAGAGCTGACACACCTGACCAACGGACTAGTTGTTGCTCGTGCAACAACACGACAATTTACCACAACAACTCACAGACTTGACAACACAACAACAGCCGATATCCTGCACCGCCTTCTCTGGTATAGAACCAAAGTAATAAAAGGGTAACAATCGGAAACGAAACCAACCTCCCGCTCCCATCCCTTCAACAAGTGAAGACCGGAAAGTAAGAATATTGCATGTCCTACCTCCCCAGCCCCCCCCTACCTAGCCTACCCTTTCTACCTAACCCCGAGAAACTTAGCCAAACCCCAGCTAACTAAACCCCAGTCTTACCCCGCGTGCACGCGCGCACACACACACACACACACACACACACACACACACACACACACACACACACACACACACACACACAAGCACAAATACATGCACGCATACATGCACGCTCTATATCTTGAATCCACACCACTCTTAAACACGTGTACGTACTAGTTTAGTACCGCCGATCGGTGACACATGTTGATTTTATTTTGGTGTGTTGGAGTAGCTGGGAGGATTAGAGTCTTTCTTCCTGTTAAGTCATCGTTTTGTGCCTCCTGCAACCAGGACGATCAATACTCAGCAAATTTTAATCATAAGAAATGCACTGCATGCTGCTTTTTGTATATTTGCATTTGTACCTTGAAGTATGAAAACCTAATTTTGTGTATTAATACGTGTGTAGTTACACTACAGCTGAGTACAGTTTACCGGGAAAAGATTGTGCCCGAATTCCACTTAGCACATATGGATTGAATGGTCACAATGTGAAATGCACTGCATGCTGTTTTTGTTTATTTATCATGTGTGTTCTCTCTGTCTCTCTGTCTGTTTGCCTCTCTGTCTCTGCCTCTGTCTCAGTCCTCTCTCTCTCTCTCTCTCTCTCTCTCTCTCTCTCTCTCTCTCTCTCTCTCTCTCTCTCTCTCTCTTCCCCTCTCTCTCTCTCTTTCTCTATATGTGTGTGTGTATATATACATATATATATATATACATATCTATCTATATATGTGTGTGTGTGTGTGTGTGTTAGCTACACCACAGATAGTATAATTTATCTGGAAGTGAGTGTGCCCAGATTTCAGTTAGCATGAATAGATTGAGTTTTCTTGGTTTGTGTCAAAGACACTTGACTGTATGTAGTCACAAAGTGAGGCGACTGCAGGCGGAAATCTAAATAAATTTGATCAATTATTGAAAAAGCTCTGCTGAAAAACGTTGACAAACAAATCACAAGACAAAACATGACGCATTTCGACCTCTTAGGTCCACTTCAGGCAAGAGACACAACACTCAGGACAACGAAAATGAACAAGCAGTCAATTATCTTCATCCAGTTTGGTGCAAGATGGATGTTGAAACGCGTTGTGTTTTGTCTTGTGATTCGTTTGTCAACGTTTCTTGGCAGGGCTT
>CM065746.1:10279715-10317215 GCA_033310375.1 Conus canariensis
GCTCTCTCTCTCTCTACCTCTGTCTGTCTGTCTGTCTATCTGTGTGTGTGTGTGTGTGTGTGTGTGTGTGTGTGTGTGTGTGTTGTGTCTCGCTCTCTTTCGCTATTAATCTGTCAAATTCAACATATCTGAAATCCTTTGCTTCCTTTTTTTTTTTTTTTTTTGATATTGTAAGCAGCATCTTCTCGTAGCTGCCAGCCTTTGAAATGTTTCAGGAATTTCCCTATGTTAGGAAACTGTTCTGGAATTTCTTAATATGTTGGAACAAATCCTGCACTTCTTTTTTTTTCTTTGTTTGTTTTTTTTTTTTGTTTTTTTTTTTTGTTTTGTTTTTTTTTGGTAAAGATACGATTTCGGTGTCATTTCTTTTTTATGGGACAATAAAATGGTACGAAATGAAGCCGAAAAAGATATTCTGTGAATGGCAGTGACTGTATGCAGTTAAATCAGTTGGCATATTGGTCATCTAATGTGTACATTCAATGCCGCACCCTCAGTATATTTAAGTTGCTAGTTTCTGCAACCACAAAGGTTTTCTGTGGTGAGATTCTGCAGACTGCTTTACAAATGCAAAATCTTAAGACTTTTACTTACATTTTGATATATGACATATATTCCATTGCATGTTAGACACTCTTGCTCTCTTGCTGCCTTCAAGCCCAACATTTCTCTTCCAGAAGTGTTACTTGTAAGATCCCTTTTTTCTTTCTTTCTTTCTTTTTTTCCCTCCCATTTGATTGGTGCCTGGTTCGTGCGATGTGTGTGTGTGTGTGTGTGTGTGTGTGTGTGTGTGTGTGTGTGCGTGTGTGTGTGCATGTTTGTGGGTGGGTAGGTGTTTGTATAAAGTTTATTTATGTGAAATGTTTGTACATAGGTTGTAGTTTGTCAGCGCCTAGAACCTTTGGCAAGGTGATATGTAAATGCTATGTTATTATTAATATCATTATTGTTATAATCATTATTATTACATTTTTATGCATAATTATTGATATGTTTATTATTATAATTTTTATTATTATATTTTTTATGCATAATCTTTATTTTATGATCGGTTGACTGTCATAACCCAGTTCCATTCAAATTTTTAGCGCTGAAATGTTGGAACTGGTAAATCAGAAGGAATGTCCCCATTATAAGCCCAACATTGCTCAGATCAAGCAGCTGGGAATGGTACTGCATTCAGGTCAAAGCCAGACTGTCCTCGTCATCCTCAGACTCCTGACTTGTCAGTCCAGAAGATGGGTAGCCATGTTTTCTCTCTTTTCACCCGTAGCTGCCCGTGTCTGTTTTCAGGATCAGTACACGTTTGAAGCTGTCAACATCCTCTTGGACTATCTGTCTGACTCGGCCATCTCCCCCTTACAGCGTGACTTTGTGGAGATTGAGGAGCCTTACTGCAGTATGGTAAGTTTAGGGATGGGAGGAAAAGGAGGGGAGGGGGGGGGGGTAATTCACAAACACGCTCACATACACAAACCAACCCACTCATCGACTAAAGAACACACAGAAGTGGGCACATGCAGACATAGGCATGCATGTACTATGCATACAAAAATACAGGTGTACACACGTGTACACAGCTTACACACTCGTGTGCACACGCTCCTCCCATCATACATGCTGACATACAGATTCCTATACAGACATACACAACAGCGCACACTTGGACACATGCATATACAAATACACATACACATGCACGCACGCGTATACACACACACATATACATACTCACACACATTACATTACGTACACTTACCTTTGGCATCACACAAGTACACAAACTGCACTATACACACAACATCACACATACCCACTACACTGGGTACATACACATATACACACTATATCACACATGTATGCACGCGCACACACACACACACACACACACACACACACACACACAAATAATAATAATGTTCTTACTTTCTTTTGCCTGTCAGGTGTGTCAGTTCATGATAGAAAACTCAGAGTGCTGTTTTGGGTTCAACTTTCAAAACGTTGACAGCAAGTTCCTAAAGGATATTGGACCAAAGTGAGTACTGTAGTCCTGTTTGAGCTCTCTCTCTCTCTCTCTCTCTCTCTCTCTCTCTCTCTCCCCTCTCTCTCTCTGTCTGTCTGTCTGTCTGGAAAGTGTTAGTTTAGTGAAGGAGAATAATCTTTCTGTCTCTGTGTCTGTATGTCTGTCTGTCTCTATGTCTGCCTGTTTTTCTCCATGAGTGTCTGTATCACTCACTCCCTCTTCTCTCTCTCTTCTCTCTCTCTCTCTCTCTCTCTCTCTCTCTCTCTCTCTCTCTCTCTGTCTCTTCTCTTTCTCGCTGTCTTTCTATCTCTGTCTCTCTCTCTCTCTCTCTCTCTCTCTCTCTCTCTCTCTCTCTCATCTTGTGTGTGTCTCTCTGAGTTCTGCATTGCATATCAGGACATTAATATCAGACCATGAGATGAATGTATGGAAAACTACATTTTATACACACACACACACACACACACACACACACACACACACTATATATATATATATATATATTTCTATATATTTATGTATATTTGCTTCCTTTAGGGATGTGTTTTGTCTCACATGTGTTGGTCAGTACGTCTGTCAGCGAGACGACCTAAAAATGACTGAGCTGATTTGGGCAAAACTTGGTAGAAGGGTGGAAGATAGCCCAAGGACAAACCCATTGAAATTGGGTATGGCTTTATGGTCCACAGTCAAAAGACATTTGCCTGTGGAGATGATGGTCATGGGTTCAAACCACTCATGGGGTGGGATCTGTATGCCTAGAAATCCCTTATTGATCATCCCTGCTTATGTGAATGGATAACTGATTGAGGTCAGGAAGGTTAAAATGGGCAGAAAGAGAGGGATGGGTTGCACTTATAAAATGCCTGTACATAGTGAACCTCTCATAGTTTGTTACACCTGCAGCAGTTAGACTTTGGGACTTTAACCTTCCTAACCTCATTAAAGGGTGGACATATGAATTAACTTTTTTTTTTTAGTAATGTGGAAAATACTGCATTTAAATTTTTTCTTACATTTCTCCAGAAATAATACATGCATCTCGATGAAAAAAAAAACAATCGGGTTTATTAAATGCATTAGGAACATCTAAGATTTGGTTCAGATCTGGACTACAAGGGGATACTATGGGGTGAGTGTGAGGTGAGGGGGTGGGAAGCAGGGGAGGGGGGGGAGTACATATGTTCATCAGTCACTGAACAGTACCAGACTGAGTCAGAGACATGCAGTCACCACCAGCGTTGCTGAGACACTGAGGATTCAGGTAGAGACAACCACTTTTGATAATCCATGATAGGTGTGGAAACATATCAGGAGATGTCCAATGAACTCTGGTCAAATTTGAGTGAGTTTAAAGGGACTTGATGGAGGTCTGCGCTGTTCTGAGGGCCCTTCAAGTTATTGATACAACTGCACAAGATGCCAGAGAATGGTGTTTATATCTCTAGTTTTCATCTCTGACACCAAATTGACTCGCATTCATCATTTTGCATCTTTTATGTATATAGCCGTGTGATTGTATATTTGTGTGTGTGTGGAAGAAAGAGGCATCTGCATTTGCCTTAGTACCAAAATGCATTTGATGCTTTGTGGGTCAGACACATCATGCAGACACTTGTCTTTAGCCCGCGTCAGTTATGGTGTTATATTGCATTTGTTCATCCTTACTGGTGATGAGTGTTTGTTGTCATGGAAAGTTGTGTTCACACTTCCAGACTGGATGAGCTGCTGCGTGGGATAGCAGAAGGCAAGGAGAAGATCGACATGGAGCGCATCGCCAACCTTGTGCATCGTCGTGTGCTGGATGCCCGCAACAGTGTCAGTGTATTCCCTACGTGTGTGCATGTGTGTCTGTATGTGTGTTGTGTGTGTGTGTTGTGTGTGTGTGGGTTGTGTGTGTGTTGCATGTGTGTGTGTGTGTTGTCTGTCTGTCTGTGTCTGTGTCTGTTAGGGGTGAGGAGTCGGGGCAATGGTGTGAGTTGCATTTTTTCTTTGTAATGATCATTCATGGTTAATTTCTCTGTTTGGGCACACCGTGTATGATAAGTTTAGGGACATCTTCCATCAACAGAGTATTTTTTCCTTTTTTAAAAGATTCTTTTGGAGACATCATACCTGTGTAGGGTGAACAGAATATTTGTCAGCATTATTTTCTTCAAATTACATCATTCTTTGTTGAGTTGGCAAGCTCTTGTGTCACCATCTTGCCCTGTCTGTAGAGGGAGAGTTTAGGTGTCCCTAATCTGGAAAATCCAGAAGCAGATCAATCTTGATGTTCAGTGAAAAGAACTCGTAAACTCCAATCTATCCAGCTATCCAATCTGTCCATAGCTGGGGGTGGTTTGTTTATTGGGGTGTCTTTCCACAGGGCTAAGAGCTTATAGTGCAGCTCTTAATGGCATGATGCTCCTGTCATTGGATATATGGGGTATTTCAGTGGAGATAACAGTGCCACCTGTTATCCCACCCAATCCTGCTAGAAACATCGCCATTTGGTCCAGGACTGCTTATTCGACCAGGCAAACCTGACATATGGCTGCTAATCCTAACATCTGGAGGTATCCCCCTGTCCGCCACCCAGGCACCTGCCTGGTTGGGGGTGCTCACCCCTGCTCCAGGATATTCCAGATCAGGAGCCTTTGATTGTTGGAGTAGCACCTTCATTTACTTTGAATAACATTATTATGTGAAAAGAGAACCTTTGAATTTAACTCTGCTAAAGGTAGCTGATCATCTCAGGTTGCCTGGATACATCTGCGAGTGACATATTTTTTACCTGGCTGGTTGTGTGTGTTAGTCATGTTGGGAATGAGTTTTTGGCACATATCCACACACGTCTAGAAGATTAACTGTGAAGATGGGAGTGTCTGTATTCTGACCTTTTCACCAACTATCTGGATTTTTATGAATCAAAAATGGATTTTATCTTTACTTTGTTGGATTGTTATTCAGCACTTAAAAGGTTTTGCATGAGCAGATGGGTTGTTTTCCCTGTTCTTAGTCAGCCTGTTCTCAGTGATGTTGGGGTGGTGTTGATGTTGAACTTGGTGTTGAATGTTGGTGCTTCTTCCCTTGTCATCAGCTGGAGGACGACAACCATGACGCCGTGGCCTGCATGATCATCGGACAGTTCCTGTATGGAGACACTCAGGAGGACGTAAGTAGGGGGCTGAAGAATGGTTCTGCAGCATGACTGGTGCACTCAGAATTAAGTGAAACAATATGATAAGACTGTTCGGATTTAGTCTCACTTCTTCAAAGATTTGGATTTATACATATATTAGATTTCAGGTCCAATTAAGAATAATCTTTCCCAGTTAAGACGTAAAGTTTGGTAGTAGGTTTAGTTTTTTGTGAGATTGTAATCTATAGGCCACCAAGGTTCTGTGCAGTATCTTTTCTCGCTAAGCATGTTCCTGAATGTGTATCATTTGTCTTGACTACCAGTACATGAGGGTCTCTAAGTTTTGTTGAGATACTGAGAAGGGTTGAGTTTAGACACAGCATTTTGAGTCATTGGCTTTAGCTCTTCAGGATGTTATTTGCAGTGCACTTGCGTTTGAGTCAACTAAGTTTGGTTATTTTCTTTTTCACGTTGTATTGATAAATTGAGTATGACTGGCAAAATAGTAAGAGAATAATGGAGGACAGTCCATTTAACATGAATGCAGACAATTTCAGCAGTTCTGTTGCAACTTGATTAACACTGATTTTCTTCCCACTGCAATACTAAGCATGAATATCAACAGTACACAAACAGACACACGTGCATCATAGTACATGCACTACTAGATTCTTGTACAAACATTTTGACTTGTAGGGGTGGCGGGGAAGGGGTTTTAATGCTCCTAAGATAGCGCAACACTTGAATTAGTTCATTTGGTGCTCTACAAAATTGTTTGGACAGTTTGGTAAATGACACATCAAAAGAAAGTTTGACAGTTAAATATTAGATTCTTACACACTTGCAAGGCTCAATAACCAGTAAACTGTCATCAGTAGAGGGCTTAATGATTAGTGTCTGGCACTACTGAATATCACACCAAAGTGATTCAGTGAAATTGCAGTGTCTTCACTTGCAAGTGCCTCATGATGATCTCAAACATCTGTGGATTTCCAGCAGTGGGATTGGAAAAGAGGACTGCTGCTGTGACTGTATGTAGAGGAGTTGATACAAACAGGTCAAATTTGACTTCTGTCAATAGTGGTTTGTGTTCTGTATACTTGAGGTTTTTGATGTCATTGTCTGGCATGTGTCGTGCAGTTTGTGGTGCGGCTGAATACCATCGACTGCCGCCAGCGTCTGAAGGCAGAGGAGGAGAGTTTCTGGCTGGGTCTGTTGAAGCGTTACACGCAGGGCGTCAGCAAGGTCGTGGTGAGTCAGGGAGCAGGAGGGGAGGCTTAATTTGGGTGGATTCTGGAAAGTTCATCCACAGCTGTGTTGACTTCTTTTTTTCATGGTGGCAGAGAAGGAGGGGGGGGGGGGGTGCAGAATATCATTCTTGGGTCATGTAAGTGTCAGGCGCTGTGTTCCCAATAGATATAAAAATTCTAGGGGTCATTGGGACCCTTCGACTAGAACTTTCAAGGGTCATTTTACTAATTTCAGGGGGTCACCAGATAGAAATAATTTATAATATACTGAGTGTGCAATACATATTCAAAATAAAAAGAACCGAAATGGACATGAAAGTGCAGCAAAAACAGACATGAAAGCATCAAAAAAAAAAAAAAGAAAAGAACCAGGCATGAAATCACAGCAGAGCCAAAACGGAAAAGCAGGGAAGAGAAGGGGGAGGGCTGAGGAGAATCTTCCAGATTTTTTTTTAAGATATGGGGGTGTGGGGTGGGAGGGGGCTCATGCTACAGTGAAGTCCAGGCATAGACACCGTCTCAACATCGTTAGAAGGGGGTTTACTCACTGATGCTGACATGATGAAGTAGACGTAAGCACTTGAGAGGGAAGGTGGACAGACCCTAAATGGTTGTTTCGTCTTTTTTTCACTCAGTATGTTATTGTAGAAGAAACGTGGTGGTTGCAGAATCCATATGATAAGGAAGGGGAAACAAAAATGTAAAGAGGAGCATGATCCTTCAGAACGATGGAGTGATGAATGTTTCAAGCATAGCTCTTCTGCAGAATGTTTACAGTCCCCTTTTCCTCAAAGAATCCTGTTCCTCCTCCATTTGCAAGGTTAGCTACCCCTGAGAAAGAGGTTATGTTTTTGCACACCTTTGTTGGTTTGTTTGTCAGCTAGTGTACGCACAAAGTGACTTAAACAGTTTCAATGAAATGGCAAGAAGGTAAGTAGCCCAGGAATAAACACATTACATTCAGAAGGACAGATCTAGAAAATGGGGGGAGGGGGGGGGGTTGGTTTTTTTTGTTGTTGTTTTTTTTGTTGTTTTTTTTCAGATTTCTTGAACCTGTTAGGGCACTTTCCAACATTTTCATGAATTTCATCAGGAAAATTAATTTGTATGGAGATGTCAGTTACAAAAAAATAAGTGAGAAATTACAGCCAGTGTAGGAGTTTAAATTTCATTTGGGAGAAGGTGGTCTGGTGGTACAGCAAGTTTGAAAGAGTTGCGCCATTTCGTTGTTGTGGTGGGTGGTTGGTGTGTCTGCTACTCTGAAGTGCCTTGGTTTGGTGTTTAGCTGCTGTATGCTATATTGGACATGAAAGGATTCTCATCCAGCAAGGTTTAGTCTTTTCCCGTAAGTGTGTTTTATTGTGATGGGCAGGTCGTAATGTGGATGCTGATCCAGGTTTTTTCTTTGTGTATTTTTTTTGTAAATTTTATTGGTATGAATTTTATTTTACAAGGTTTTGTTTTTAGTCTTTCTGTCTGTTTCTTCAAATGTTTTCAAGGTGATACTGACAGAAATTTTTTTCAATTAAAAAAGTGTGTGTGGGCGTGGTGGTAGAATGTTTGTATGTATTTCATGACAGGTGTAGTGTATGGTTCGATGTGTGAGATCTTTTGATATGTGTGGGATTTTTATATGTGTGTGTGCTAGTGTTTTGTGTCACAGACTGAGTTTGTTTTTTTTTTTAATTTAATTGCTTTTCATTACACAAACATGAAAACATAAAAAAAAGAAATCCGGCATTAAGATCGTACACTAGTCATGTGAAGAAGTACATAAGCGTCTGGCAATGAATTACATGCATTGAAAAAGAGAGACATAACAAAAAGAAACAACAACAACAACAGATAACAAACAAAAAAACACACACACACACACACACACACACACACACACACACACACACACACACGAGAGAGAGAGAGAAGATGACAAGCAGATGTGAGAAGACAATATAATACTGTGTTATACCTAGGGCCAATCTAATGCAGCTTTTACAGGAATATGGCTTTCTAGTATGTCTAACAGGCACAGCAGAGACTATTAGGAGGAAAACTGAAAATGATCATGTGTGCATGTGCGTGTGTGACCAGGTCATCGGGGAGCCCAGTTCAGCGGTCATGGAACAGAAGGGCAAGGAGGAGAAGGCGCGAGTGCAGGCACAGCGGGAGAAGCTCAGCGCAGAGGGGCTGGAGAAGTGCCGCGTCACCCTGGAGGAGGCCACCGCTGCCAATGAAGTACGTGTGTAACGTGTCGGGGTGGTTCTCAGTACGCAGACATGTCCGCTTTCACCATTGCCAGTGAAGTATGTGTGTAACGTGTCGTGGTAGTTCTCAATACGCAGACATGTCGGCTTTCACCACTGCCAATGAAGTACGTGTGTAACGTGTCGGGGTAGTTCTCAATACGCAGACATGTCCGCTTTCACCGCTGCCAATGAAGTGCATGTGTAACGTGTCGGGGTGGTTCTCAATACGCAGACATGCCCGCTTTCAAACCTCCGGAGGATACCAGCCATCTTTTTTTTTTCTCACAAAAACCAACACAAAAAAGGTATTTTGGGGTGAAAAAAGTTTTTAACATAATCGTTAAGGTCATATATCCCAGAAAAGTTGCACACCCATGGACACATGTTCGTGAGTGAAAGGAGACAGGAGGACATCTTCCGGTGTCTTTCCTGATGAAGTTGCTGTGTTGGCTTTCGATGTTGGTGCAGAAAAGCAGCAGAGTGTGTGAAAAGGTGATGTGAAAGAGAGAGATTTGTTTCTAAGAAGTGTAGTCTTTGGTCAGCCCTCCGGAGGGAGAGCTCACTCGCACCAGCTCCGCAACTAAGCCATTATTGTAATCAATAGGGGGCTTAGTGAGTGGTGTCCTGTGTATGTTGGATTAGAACAGGCGCCACTGAACACCACCAAAATGACTGCTGCAGTTCGGTGTTTCTTCCGCTGGCTTACCTCTTGACAGGTTGCCATTGACTGCTCCTGGTGGTTTGCTGGGGCTGCAGCTGTGGACGGGGGGGGGTGAAAATGTGTGGTGTGGGTGCAGTGCCACTGAGGTGGTACAGAAGATGGGACAGCAAAAAAAAACCAAAAAAAAAAACCCTTTCGTAAGGTTTACCCTCACCCAGTCACTAGATGTTAGTTGTGATGTTAGTGTTAGTTAAAGTTGGTATTGACATGAGTTTTTATGCTGTGAGATGGTTGTGGTGGTCCATTGCTGGCTTAGTGCTTCTCCCCACCCCCTCACCCCCCTTTCTCCCACTCCCTGCTGCTCCTTCCTCCACCTTCCTTCTCATCGTGTCCACAGCCCTTCTATCCAGTGCCACCTTACCCCCCCCCCCCCCCCCCCCCCCCCCCCCACTTTCCCACTGCTCTCCCACAGGCACGCTATACCAGGAGTGCAAGCCTCTGAGGGTGTGCCATGGCCCTGTGGAGACGTCAGTACGAAATAGGTCTTCTCACTGTCGGGAAATTCTGCGCTGATCATTTTCTCTTTCTAGTCACACTCCTTCTCTCTGGCTGTCTTTGCTGCCTTCAGTCATTTTTCTGCCTTTAGAGTCTGTGGTCTTGTCTTTGCTCAGGACGATCTTAGCTTTGTTTTTTTTTCTCTAGCAGAATTGTTATCTCTCCATTCTGCAATGTCTGCTGGCTCATACGGCCTTTTTTTACCTGTCATTTCATGGTACAGTTGTATTTTTCCTTTCTTTTTAATTTTGGGGACAATAAATCTTTGGGGTGCCTGGTGCCCCTCTCACAGCCTAGTTTAACAAGCCACAAGAGTGTCATTAGATCATCACGTTGTAGAGTTAATTGGAATGATATGTAAACAAGGGTGGTTTTTTTGCCTGTGGACATTTTCCCTATTTGGTGACAGCCCAAAAAAGGCCCTCTGTGGTTAGCGTGGCTGTACTTGAGAACTGATCTGGATATTCGAAATTCCCACTGTTGGGGATGTTTATTTACACTTTATTTTTTTTCTTTCCCTGGTGTTGTTTTGGTGTACCGTAGTTCACAGAGTGGAATGTCTTCTGTGGGTCTATGGTCTTTGCCTCAAGGCTTGGTGGAGAAGATGTGTTCAGAGAAGACTGTTAATGCACAAATTAAGGACGGTGTTTGATTGTGATTTTGATGTGGCCTTTCTTATCCTTTTCCACTCCACCAACAGCTTTAGAGATGGACTTCTGAAAACTTACGACAGCACTTTGCAGATTGTTCATCGTTTAATCTGATTGAATACCGCTGTTTAGTCAGTGTTTGGCCATTCGAAAATGGAGGTGTTTTTTGTTGTTTTTTGTGAGTTGTCTTTGCATTGTGTATGCCGAAAGATGTAGATATATTTGCTTTTTGTTGTCCTAAGAGATAATTTAAGCATGATTAGTCTCTTTGGTATGTTATTATGATAATAGTGTGTAAAACGTGATTTAAGTATAATCAGTCTCTTTGGTATGTTGTTATGATAATAGTGTGTCAAACTTAATTTAAGTATAATCAGTCTCTTTGGTATGTTATTATGATAATAGTGTGTGAAACGTTTTATGTTGTTATTATCACAGGCCGCAAATATATCCATGATACCTAGCTGCCTTGAACTAGCCGACAGACAACTGCAGGTAACCCAGACAGATGTTAGGATATTTGCCAGAATTTCATCAGTGGTGCTTCAACAAAGTCTACTTGGAGTTAAGAGACAGGCAAGGCAAAAATGTAACGAAGGCATGAATGAATCTGTGTATTGATCTGCAGTAACGGTAATGGATACAACCATCTGACCACAGGTGGAGCCACCGGAGTCGACTCTAACATCAGTGGAGGTGCCCAGCACGGACAGCATTCACTTCCATCGTCTGACCCCGTACTCCAACGCTCCGTCCCGCTCAGAGAAAGAGGACCCAGCTTTCCCCATCAGGGAGCTCCCCTACCGATTTCAGCTGGACGACATGGTCACCAACTTTGCCAGAGTGAGTGCATGGAACGGGCATTGCTGGGAGTGTTTGCTGTTTGTTTTTATGACAGTGTCATTCATACAATCCAGCATTACATTCTGAACTGTTCGCCTTACAGTATACATTTCTTCTTGGTTGGTATTCCAGCACATCATTCTTGCAGTGCCAGCTAACTTCTTGATGTCTGTATATGTTGTTGGGTCATAGCTCCTTAACACATTTCTGCCATTGCCTAGCTTTCTAAAGATGAAGCAAAGCTCTGACACACATGTCAAAGTTGGGCTACAGTAACAGTTTCCTCCAGGTGGGATTCTTCAGGCGCTGTACTTAATGGGTTTTTTTTTTCTTTTATTCTTTTATTGTCTTGCCTGTGGAAGACTTAAGTAGTCGAAACATGTTGCTTTTGCACTGTTATTTGTCTGGTAAGATCGCTTTTATCCTCATGCTTTTAGTTCCCAATTACGTTCACTATATTTTCAAACTGGCCTTCTCCTTCAGACTTAATTTCTAGCAGGATTTATGTATTTTCAAAATGGCTGGCTGTGGTGAACTTGAGGGAGATTGGAGGCTACATCAGAGCTGTCTGAGCCTTTCAAATGTATGTATTTTGTCATGTTTAGGACCTTGACTTTTGACATTTTTCTCTTTGTGTGTGTACATGTGTATGTATTCATCAGTGGGTTTTTTCACATTGTGTGTGTGAATGTGCAGGTATGTCTCTCTTATTTTGTGTGTGTGTGTGTGTGAGAGTGAGCGTATGAGTGTGTGCTTATATGTATGTGAGTGTGTGTGTGTGTATGTGTGTGTGCATGTGTGAGAGAGGTGCAGGCAAGTTTATGCATGGAGGTAACATTCAGTGCCTATTAACAGTCCATCTTCAATGTTCCCAGATGTTGGTTCTGATTGACACATCCAGTCTGCCGCTGTCACTCAAGTATTACCTGCCCCTCATGACAGAGGCTCTGATGGAATGTCCCATTCTTCGTGATGGGGGTAAGACATTGTGTGCGTACTTTTATGACACAACTGCTAAAGTGTTCCGTTCTTCATGACAGATATGGTTTGGAGGGTTACGGGTGGAATAGGGGGAGAGAGGATGTACTGTGCGTGGTGTGTACGTATGAAATATTGAATGAGAATGTACATATGTGGGAAATCAGATTTTTCAATTGAAACCAGATAAAGCTTGAAAAGAAAGGAAAACAACCAATATGTTACAAAGCTTTTCAAAGAAAAGAAATTGCAGTAGCAAATTATAAAACCATGTCTAGACATGGTAAACGATTAACACCATCCATTCATCCTAACGTACTGAACTTTCTTTTCCTGTGCTGCATTGCATCACACCATAGAATACACAGCACTTAACATCTGTCACATTTCCACAGAGTATCTCCCATTGTCATACCATAGTGTACTAACCCTTAATCTACCATGCCCTACTTTACCATACCATACCTTAATGCGTGCCACTTACGTTGCCATCCTTTACCATATTCCATCCATCCTTACCATAGCATATTAAAACTTTGATAACCATACTCTAGAAAATGTACACACTATATCCTTCATCGTTGTGCAGAGCTCATACCCCATGAGCGAGTCATAGCGGAGCTGGAGAAGGACACCCAATCCACGGACGCCGGCCTGGGCCTGCCCCCAGGCTGTTTCTCCTGCGGACACTTCCCACAGTTTCTGGTGGCTGAGGTCAAGGTTGAGGAGGAGAAGTACGAACGCGGTGTGCAGTGGATGCGCGACGTCTTGTATGGGACACAGTTTACGGCTGAGCGCCTGAAGATCATCGCCAACCGCAAGATCGGAGACATATCGTCCCTGAAGCGCAGCGGCTCTCGCATCGTGCGGACGCTGATTCAGGACCTGGTCTTTTCAAAAGGTTAGATGTGCTGAGCTGTGGTTGCTGTGTGTTCATTTGCATTCCACCTTCAGCAGGCTTGGGGTCACAGTCAAATGCCAGGTGACAGCCTATCTCTTGGGGGCATAGGAATAACGAAGATAAGAATAAATTCTCTCTCAAAAGAGAAATTATGCTGATGAGATAAATGTTACATTGGGACTGAAAATGTTTTTTAAATCATGTCAACAAAGCGTAAACTTAGTTCTTGTAAAAGAAAATAATCAGTTGTGTCACACATCATACTGCAGTGATGCTAGTTAATGGAACAAATGTAACTTTAACTCCTTGACCCTCACCTTAACTCATGGGTAGTAAAAGACCCACAGTCATGATTTTCACTTCAGACATGTAATCAGTTTTTAAGCCATCTCCGTGAAATTTATTTGGCAATAAAGCATGGCCCCACATCTGTACTATAAATGGTTCTTTTTTTCAATAAATAAAGGACTAAACAAAAACCAGAGGTCCCAGTGGGTTGTGTTTCTTGTAAAGAAAAAACCTTGAGCACCATATGTTGCGGGATTGACCAGACCTGTGCATTCTAAAGACGCACAGTCTGAACTTCTTCCCAACGGGCCGTTTTCATGTTATGTGTTAGCTGGCCTCACTTTTACATACATGCTAGTGATGCGCAGCACATTTGGTGGTACATTCTGAAACACAATGTTTCAGTACACATTGGCACAGTCACACATTTCTTATCACATATGCCCTCTCTAAAAAAAAAAAAAGATACAGTTACATGCTCAGTTTTGAAGTGCATCACAAGAATATCTGCGATATTCATTCTCTCTCTCTCTCTCTCTCTCTCTCTCTCTCTCTCTCTCTCTCTCTCTCTCTCTCTCTCTTTCCCAGACGTGTTTACATCCATACACAAAGGAATAGGCTGCCTGCTCACAAGAATATTCCTACATACACAAGAGGGAGACACGTGTGCACATACACACACATGCGCGCATGCTCACACGCACATGCACACGCACGCACACACACTTACACACACACACACACACATACACACACACACACACAGGCATGACCCTGGTCACATTTGCAACCAGACAGGTTTTCCCCTATGACCAAGTACAACTGAGATTATTTTGGTGGCAGGAGTTGAGAAAGGCTTCATCGCCAAAACCACAACAGACAGAGATTCTGAAATTGCTGTGTGTATGCAAGGACATGTTTGGGATGTTTCCATTTTGTAACATACTCATGCCCATTATCACAGATGCCTAAACTGACTGTTTTCCCATGTGTGCTTATACAGAGAGCAATTACAACGTGAGCAGCATGCTGAGGCAGTCCACCTTCCTGACACAACTTGTGGAGAAACTGGACTCCCAGCCTCAGCAGGTAAGGGACAGACGGACAGGTGAAGAGACACTGGCAGACAGAGAGCAGACAAATCAGTTCTCTTTACATTATTTCTTTTTTCTTTTTTTTGTTTTTCTTTTAATGCTCATCGATGAGAATGAGGATGATGAAGATGATGCAACAGATTTCCATTCAGGTCTGAGCTTGCATGACATTCAGACTGCATTCATTATCCTTCAATAAAATGTATACTTCTGTATGCTTTAGAGCAATACTTGAATTTTTGCGATATTTTTTGGTAAGGTTGGTGGGGTTTTTTCCCAAACATTACAAATAGTTCTGGGAGTCAGAGGGTTAAACCAATCGAGGATTTGTGTCCTTCATTGATATCCATGTGTGGATCATACAGGTGGAGGCTGACATGAACAAGATCCGGGAGCAGCTGCTGCAGCCCAAGAACGTGCGGGTCCACCTGTCCTGTGACATAACCAAACTCTCCAAACTCTGCTCCCCCATCGTTCCTTGGAAGACCTTCCTCACAGACTGTGCACAGGGCAGTGGAGACAGGTGAGACGACGTGTCATGGTCTTCCATGTTCTGTGTTACCCAGGTCGTCAGGGTGATGGGACAGGTCTGTGTGTAGATCATGTGTCGACACAGGGAATTGACTGTGTGAATGCCGGGACAGGGTATGTGCTGACTTTGCGTATATTGCGCGTCAGTAGGGCTATGGTTATGTGTGAACACTGGGGTATGCTGTTAGCACACTTGGGTCAGTTGTATGTGTATGCTGGGGAAGATTGTGTGTGAATGCTGGGGTAGATTGTGTGTGGATGCTGGGGTAGATTGTGTTTGGATGCTTGGGTAGATTGTGTATGGGTGCTGGGCTAGATTGTGTGTGGATGCTGGGGTAGATTGTGTGGGGATGCTGGGGTAGATTGTGTGTGGATGCTGGAGTAGATTGTGTGTGGATGCTGGGGTAGATTGTGTGTGAATGCTGGGGTAGATTGTGTGTGTGGATGCTGGGGTAGATTGTGTGTGGATGCTGGGGTAGATTGTGTGTGGATGCTGGGGTAGATTGTGTGTGGATGCTGGGGTAGATTGTGTGGGGATGCTGGGGTAGATTGTGTGTGGATGCTGGGGTAGATCGTGTGTGGATGCTGGGGTAGATTGTGATGCTAGAGTAGATTGTATGTGAATGCTGGAGTAGATTGTGTATGAATGCTGGGGTAGATTGTGTGTGAATGCTGGGGTAGATTGTGATGCTAGGGTAGATTGTGTATGAATGCTAGGGTAGATTGTATGTGAATGCTGGGATACATAGTGTATGAATGCTGGGGTAGATTGTGTGTGAATGTCGGGATAGATTGTGATGCTAGGGTAGACTGTGCATGAATGCTGGGGTAGATTGTATGTGAATGCTGGGGTAGATTTTATGTGAATGCTGGGGAAGGTAGTGTGTGAATGCTGGGGTAGATTTTATGTGAATGCTGGGGAAGATAGTGTGTGAATGCTGGGGTAGATTGTATGTGAACGCTAGGGTATATTGTGTGTGAATGCTAGGGTAGATTGTGTGTGAATGCTAGGGTAGATTGTGTATGTGAACGCTTGGACAGATTGTGTGTGAATGCTAAAGCAGACTGCATGTGAATGTGGGGGTAGACTGTTGACTGATAGTTAGAATTAACAATGCTTGCTGTGCATCTTGTCGTACTTATTTGATGAAATATCAAGTATCTCTCTCTCTCTCTCTCTCTCTCTCTCTCTCTCTCTCTCTCTCTCTCTCTCTCATGCACCACATCGTCTGTTTGGCTTTCAAAAATCTTTTAATTGATTATGTGACCAAAGAGGAAAAAGGGACATGTTGGAATATAACTGTAGGCTGCTGCCCAGCTTTGATATGAATGTTGATGCATGTCTGCAAGGAGTTGTTGTTGTTGTTGTTGTACCCTGGCTAAAAGACCCCAGGGATCATCCAAACAGCCGAAGGACTTGAACACTATGGTACAAATGCATCAGCTGGGGATGAGAACATTACGTGTGTATCCGTTTTTGATTACCCCACCACATGGGCAACCACACTCCGACTTCGGGGGATTTCAGAAACTGATAATGTTATGCTAGGAGATTGTCACAACTGAAGACAATCCCCGCATAACTATGCTGAGCATAACAACATTTTGATGTAGCCTTGGTGTTCTAGCCTATGTCAATTGGCCTGACACAGCCTTATGCCAAGGCGGTCTGCAAGGAGTGATCGCTGAAGTAATTTTCAGACTGGTACGGCAAACTCGGTAAAGGCACTTGGATCAAACAGATCCACAGCCTGGTCATAGCAGTTTGCGAAAGTCAGGTGCTATGAACGTAACAGTCCCCACTTCACCTGGCCAACATGCAGTCAAATGAAACTTGAAATAGTACACAGTACTGGTGACTGATGATGTTTTTTTTTGTAGATATTTTGTCTTCTGAGCAGGTAAAGCTGTGTTGACTGCCAGTACATGATCCATGTACAGGCATGAGAGTTTTTGTGTCCACTAATGGAGCTTTTAGATGTTACCTTAGAGATGTGTATAATCAACAATTAAATGGAACAGAAACATACTGCACTAGCTCCTGTAAAAGGTGGAGCATGAAGATTTTTTTCTTAATACACTTGAAACAAAGTATGCAGTGATGAGGAATGGATGCCATTGATGGGAGAGTTGTGTTATTGTTTTTGTCTTTGTCACTGTCTTTTTAGTGGTGCTGTTCCGAACATGACAGAACCTGGAGAGCTGTGTTATTGTTGTTCTGTTTCTTCACTATCTGTTTAGTGGTGCTGTACCCAACATGACAGAACCTGGAGAGCTGTGTTATTGTTGTTTGGCGTCATATACTTTACCATGTCAGACCATAGCATTCAACGGCAGTTAGCCAGCTCTGTCAGGCCGAATTTTTTCCGTGGCCAATGCAGTCATAAGACAGTCACGTGATGTCACCCCACTTCCGGCCCGGAAGAAGCCAGTGTCAACTTCCTATAAGTCATTCATCTTCGGCCTGCCGTCAAAGCAAGATAAGTCTTGTGCTCTGTCTCGCCTATACTTGCCTTTGTGTTAACTTTGCTGTGTTTTGTTCTATACTTGATTCAGTTGTGGCTTGCAAATGTGAGGCTCTTGGTGGGAGCGTATTTATCAAAAGATTTGTCTCTTTTACCGGCACTCTCGGGAGCGTATTTATTAAAAGATTTGTCTCTTTTACCGGCACTCCCGCGACTTTGTTACTCGCGATCGTCGGCACCGCTCGCCGGTCGTGTTCCCCCACCATATTGCCGAGCCTCGGGTTCAGCACCGATTTTGTGCTGGTTCCGGCTTGCACTAGACCCTGAGTATTTTTGCCGTGTGAGGCTCTTGGTGGGAGCGTATTTATTAAAAGATTTGTCTCTTTTACCGGCACTCTCGGGAGCGTATTTATTAAAGATTTGTCTCTTTTACCGGCACTCTCGCGACTTTGTTACTCGCGATCGTCGGCACCGCTCGCCGGTCGTGTTCCCCCACCATATTGCCGAGCCTCGGGTTCAGCACGCATTTTGTGCTGGTTCCGCTTATTAAGGTTTAGGGCTCAATAACTGTACTCTTTACCCTTCACAGGTAGAACGTGTTCGAGTAAGGGTGTGTGACACTGATCTGCTTATTAAGATTTAGTGCCCAAGAACTATCACACCTATACACAGTGATACTCCACGTGTAGAGATTGCTATTAATAGCCATACCAGTCACACGACCGGTGGCGTGTACGGGTAGTTCGAGTTTTCAGTCGATCTCTCGAGCACTTTGCACGACACCACACGGACGATCGAGATTAATTGATTTTCTCGATCGGCCACCTTGTCTCCTCTTTGCGGTCGTGTGTTCCGGGTTTGCTCTATCCACCTGTGCCCAACATGGTGAAGGACACCGCCGGGTCGAGCCACTCCACTGCTCGGAGTTCGCTCAATTTCCCGGAGAACCCGCGGGTCGATTCCATCTCGGAGCAATCCGTTCGCACTGATGAACGTACGGTTCGGGTAGACAGAGACGACTTCTCCGCGGAAGGGACGCGTGATCTTCCTCGTCTACCAAACCGACGGACGCACGACCGCGGTGTCCCAAGGCTGATAGGCAAGCGGCCACCATTTCAAAATGCCTTTCATTTGATCTGCCTGCTAGTCTAAGGGCAAAGCTCCCCTCAAGGTGCTGCCCAGAAAGTCTAATGGCAAGGCTCCCCTCAAGGGGCCCGGCCGAGCAAAGACTAGCCAACGGAATTCGCCCTCCCCCACCCCTTCTCCATCGGCCAGCTTGCCCTCTAGCCTACGGACTCGCTCGGAGACTTCTAACTATCATGCTGAGTCACGCGAATCTCGGCCCCCGGGGCACCTTGCCGAGCCGCGGACCAGCACGGGTGACGGATCTGGGATGGAATCACCATCCGTCACTCGCCTTGATGAGTCACGTATCTCTTTTTCCCCCCAAATTGATACGTGCACTCATAGCGCTCGGCCCCACCGGGCACAGGTGCAGCCAACACCTGAGCTCGAGGAGCGCTTCGACTCCGGAAGCAGCCTTATGGTCACCCCGACGCACGACCTCGGTGGTGTCCATAATCCTGGGCGTGCGGGCACGCCGCGCCATGGGCCCGGCCGTGCCCATGCACAAGGACGGTCGACCTACCCCGATCGAACGTCACCTTCTTCCCTAGGGGTATTGGACGTTGGGGAACCGACCTTTCGGATCCCCATTTGGGCAACGTCCGCGGTCCCGCTCCTCCGGGGGGAGGATCTACCAGCGGGACCAAGGGTAACCTGACATATTCCTCCAGGGGGAGGAACACGGGACCGCATCCTGACCAATCCGCACTTTCGCGGGTTGGGGGCTCGACTTCCGCATCCTCCTCCATACCATTATGGCCCTCCCAGGCCCATTCCAAGGACGTGTATGGTGCAGTGCACGGACCTGGACGGGGACGACAGGCCACGGCCTCTCAAGCCCCCCCCCAACAGTGATTCAGGTTACCCGGGTCCCCGGGGACTTTCTGCCTACAAGAAGAAGAGGGTCTCGTGGCTACGACTCGGCGGATGTCTGACCTACGCATTCGCCCAACGCGCTGGTCAGACCTTGAGTGCGGCCTACCTACCATGGTTTTTCCCCAGGGCCGCCACAGCCCGTTTACCTCCCCGGGGACCGGTGGCTCTATGCCCCCGAGAGAGACCAGTGGCTTAACGCCAACACCCAGCACGACCAGCTACATGGTCGAATGTGGCACCCGGCCTCACTTACCTGGGTCGACCTTGGTCTCCCTCCTTGGGCGCTGTCCTATCGGCAGGACGATGTCCCGGCCGCCGATTATAGGGCCACCGGGGACACACTACAGGCACCCCTCGACTTACCTCCTGAAGACGGGTGCTATGAACCCTCTCAGGACCAGTACCTCCCTGAGGCGGACGATGACGAGGAGCTAGCCCCCACCTCATTGTACGATGTCCGCACGATAGAACGGTGGCGACCAGACCTCGTTAGGAGGGAGGCCGCACCCGCTGACGAATTTCTCTCCCTCTCCCCCGGCCCAGAGATCTAGACCAATCTACCCAAGAACCCCTCAGTCGCCTCCTTGTTTACGGACAATCCCATGACCAGGGAGATGGGCATTTCCCAGTCGGACCGTCGGTTGATCCCCCACCTGCCCCCCCCTACTTCCGGCGCCATCTCCTTTAAGAACCTAAAGGAATGGGTCCGAGTAGCCAGGATGGGCATCCTCCACACCACGGCGGGACACACCTACTTGGACATGCCCCTTCAGCGAGCGGAGGCTCTATGGCCGGAGGACGATGGTGCCATCCCAGTACCGGGGGACCCGGGCTCTGAGGCGCACCAAGAGCCTGACCCTCGCTTGTTCAGCGATCCTTTCATGCGACACCTAGTTAACAGGATTTCGCATCACCTTTCGGCTGCGGCGGACAGCGCAGCCAGAAGCCACTTCAACTGCTTGTTGGTCGCGAGAGAGGCCGTGCTGGCGCGGACCTCTCTCTCCCCGACGCTTAAGGCAGCCCTGCGATGCATCCCGGGCCAGGTCCAGTCGCTCTTTGGCGACTACTCGGCTGACGTCATAGCACAAGCAGTTGAGGAACGCAAGCAGGCTGTGTCCTTTGCGCCCAGGCCACCGCCACGCCCTGCTAGACCCCCACTTCGTTCCTTCCCCAGGCACAGACCCTATCCCAGACAATCGCCTTCCCGCACCGCACGGCCCGCCAAGCGACCTAATCTTCTCCCAAGGCCTAAGCCAAAACCCCATCAGCAAAATTTTCGGTTAGGCCAACAGTCACGCTCCCGGAGCTGACTAGGGAGACAGCCCGAGGGGGACTTAGATCAGGTAGCACCCCCCCTCGCCCTATCCCCCACCCACCAGCCCAGACCCTCGCCCCCCCTGGCGGGCAGCCTCTCCCGGCATGCCCACCAGTGGAGACGCATACGCCTCACCCCTGGATAGTGGCGGTGCTACAGGAAGGGTTTCGCCTTCCTTGGGCCCACGAGCGTCCCCCCCCTCATGCTATCTCCCCCTCCCTCCCCCAACGAACCCTCCCCCGCCAAAGCAGAAGCTCTTCGCACGGAAGTCCAAGACCTCCTCAAAAGAGGGGCCATCTCGGAGATTTCCCACCCAAACCCCGGCTTCTACTCTTTGTGATCCCAAAAGCCTCGGGAGGATGGAGGCCCATTCTAGATCTTTCGCCCCTCAACAAGTTCCTCAGGCCCACCAAGTTCAAGATGGAGACCCCCACCCAGATCCGAGACTCCATCCATCATCGCGACTGGGCCACATCCGTAGACCTGAAGGACGCCTATTTTTCAGATCCTGATTCACCCGGCCCACAGACGATTCCTACGGTTCGTCTGGCAGACCCCGGAGAGGCCTGCACGCATAGTGGACCTCATCTCCTGCCTGTCACAGGCACCCCACACCTCGGCCAGAACCCTGTCCTCCCTCCTAGGAATGATGGAGTCCCTGTCTCCCCTCATTCCCCTGCGGCGGGTCCCCAAACGCCAACTTCAGAGGGAGTTCCGCCGACGTTTGTCACAGACCTCCGACCGCTGGGACCAGGTCATTCCCCTCGGACACTGGTTCATTTCGGCGACGGAGGAGCGGCTCACTCCAGCCACTCTCTCCACCGGGGTCCCCATCTCCCTCCCAACCCAACCCAACCACTGGAACTTTATACAGACGCCTCCAACTTGGGCTGGGGGGCCCACGTGGAGGACAGTCACGCCTCGGGGAGTGGGAGCTGGAAGCGGTCAGGCTAGCCCTTCTCCAACTCCAGCACAAGGTCGCGCACCGACTTGTTCTCCTCCTCACGGACAATACGTCGGTAGCTTGCTATGTCAACAAAGGGGGAGAGGCCCGCTCCATAGGCCTCTCCCTCAGAACAGAGGCCCTCCTTCGCTGGTGTCGCGCAACCATTGGTTTGTGCCCATGATCGACCTGTTTGCCACCAGCTTCAACCATCACCTGCCCCTGTACGTCTCTCCCGTTCCAGATCCCCAGGCGGATGCAGTCGACGCACTATCCCTCCCCGGGACGGGCCTACTGGCGTATGCCTTTCCCCCCTTCCCCATCCTACACAAGGTGATCAGGAAGGCAAGGCTGGAAAGACCCAGGCTGATCCTCGTAACGCCATGGTGGCCGACCCAGTCTTGGTTCCCGGACCCCAAGTCCCTCACCCACGTTCCCCCCCTCCGGCTCAGCCCTCGCTGGGACATGCTGAGACAACCCCGGTCAGGTCTTCCTCACTCCAATCCCAAGATGCTTCGCCTACACGCGTGGCTTCTATGCCAGCCCAACTGCGAACATCTGCATCTACCCCCCACTCGGAGAGACCCCAGTCCGTCCTAGACACACTAGCCGGGGCAGGGGCCTCTCAGGGATTACGGGACTTCGCCTCGGCATCTCGCAGAGCCAGCACCGAATCCCTCTACAACTACCGTTGGGAGAGATGGATAACCTGGTGCTCAGATAACTCTGTTCCCCATTACTGCCCCTCCAACATCCAAATAGGAAATTTCCTCTCCCACCTATCCTCTTCCCTTAAGCTGTCGGCTGGCTCCATTCGGGGCTACAGATCAGCTATCTGCACTACCATTCGTCAACTGGGGGGCCCTTCTTTTGACAATGACTTTCTGCTCAGAGAGGTGTCTAGAGGAGTTGCTCTACGGGAAGCTCAGTCCCCTAGGCGCATTCCCCTCTGGGACCTTTTTACGGTCCTCGATGCCCTCAGAAAAACCCCTTTTGAACCCATTGCTTCTATTCCTTTTGACCTCCTCTCCTTTAAGACCACCTTTCTCCTCGCCCTGGCCTCGGCCAGAAGACGAAGTGAGATTCACGCCCTCAGCGGTGACCCCACAGATATCGCCTTCCACAGGGACGGCTCAGTCTCTCTCAAGTTCCTTCCGGAGTTCTGACATCTTGGGAAAGGGAGAAAAAGATGGAGACATGGACCTTTGCCCCTCCAGGTGTCTCAGGTACTACTGGGAACGCACACGCCCCAGGCGCTCCTCCCAGAGACGACTCCTTATCTCCCTCAACCCCAACAATACTAGAGATATCTCGGCGGGAACTATCTCCAGGTGGCTCTCCAAGACGGTGAGATCTACCTACGCTCAGGCGTACAAGGATCTCCCTGTCCTATCACCCAGGGCCCACGAGGTCAGAGCACTGGCCACTTCCACAGCGTTCCAGTACTCTGTCCCCGTGCGCCACCTGCTGGAGGCAGCCTACTGGCGTTCGGAAAATCCCTTCATTAATTTTTACCTGAGGGATATCCGCATGACCAGAGCTGATGGGTCTAAGGGGATTTCCTTTGTGGCGGCCAATGCAGCCATATCGGTCAACCCCAAGAACCACTAGGGCGCTCGCCCTCCTCCGATTCCTTTAAATTCTGCTATGGTCTGACATGGTAAAGTATATGACGCCAAAATGGGGAGTTTGTGTTATACTCCCTGTTTGGCTAGTATACTTACCATGTCAGACTCTAATTCCCTCCCTACCTTCCCCTCTGGCGCCAAGGTTCTCGGGGTCACCATACACCAGGCCTCGCTGAATGACTTATAGGAAGTTGACACTGGCTTCTTCCGGGGCCGGAAGTGGGGTGACATCACGTGACTGTCTTATGACTGCATTGGCCACGGAAAAAATTCGGCCTGACAGAGCTGGCTAACTGCCGTTGAATGCTATGGTCTGACATGGTAAGTATACTAGCCAAACAGGGAGTATAACACAAACTCCCCATTTCTGTTTCTTCACAATCTGTTTAGTGGTGCTGTACCCACCCAACATGACAGAACCTGGAGAGGTGTCTTATTGTTGTTCTGTTTCTTCACTATCTTTTTAGGGGTGCTGTACCCAACATGACAGAACCTGGAGAATTATGTTACCCTTTGTTCTGTTTCTTCACTATCTTTTTAGCGGTGCTGTATCCAACATGACACAATGTGAAGTGTTGTGTTATTGCTGTCCTACTTGTTGACTATCGTTGTAGCTGTGTTGTATCCAACGTGACAGAGCCTGAAGAGTTGGGTTATTGTTGTTTTCTCTTCACTATCTTTTTAGCGGTGCTCTACCCAACATGACAGACTTCATTCTCCCGCTGAAGTCGAGCCCCCACCAAAAGGTGATCGTGGGCGTGGGCGATGTGGAGTCAGCCTTCTTCCTGCAGGTGGTGCCCTCTGTGTCTTCGTACCACGATGAAGAGTTGCCTGCCCTGATGGTGCTCATTCAGTACCTGATCCAGTGCGAAGGTCCCATGTGGTGCCAGATCCGAGGTCTGGGGCTGGCCTATGGATACAGGTCTGGTTTGGCTCACTGTGTTTGATGGGGGTGTGTGGCGGAGGTTGGAGAGTGGGGGGTGTTTGTTGCAGTCAGAGGAGATGGAGAGGGGAATGATGGTTGCGTGCATGTGTTTATCTGTGGTTTACTTTTTGTGTGTGGGCACGCATGTGTGTTTGTTTGTGTGATTTTTTGTTTGTTTGTTTTTTTTTTTTTGCTTTTGTTGTTATTAAAACTAAAGCAAAGCCTAAAGACAGGAGCAAAAGGGATATTCACAAACTACTTTTCAAGATCAGCAGGAGGGTTCTTTTCCCATATTTTTTATCAGATGGCCATTCCAGTGTATGTGTTTGAGTATTTTTGGTTTTTTGTTTGTTTGGTTTTGTTTTTTTTGATGACTTGAAATGGCAAAGAGCCTGCCTTGTTGAGAAGCCATTACTGGGGTTCTAGCCAGAAACACAACAGCACCAGACCTAAAATGGCTACCTCAGTCAGCTGGGTCATGATTATGAACAACATGACTTGACCAGCAACTTGGCAAATATTTTGAAAGGACCCCATCCAAAATCGCAACAAAAAGAAAAAAAAAGAAAAAGCAACACAAAAAAAAACCAAGTAAGGAGAGAAAGAACAAGAAAACAAGTAAGACTGTCGTGTAATACATTTATTATGGTTTTTGTTGTGAAAACAAAAGAAAAAGAGAGAAAGAACAAGGAAAGAAGCCTTGCTGTCATGTAATCCCAGTCTGTTTGTTTTGCTTTGGTTGGGGGGTGGGGGGGATGGGTGTTCAGACAATGTTTTCCTATGCAGCTTTATACGTCGAGGTGTGTCTGGAAGGAATTTTTCTTTCTTTCCTTCATTCTTACTTTTCCTCCAGATCAGATTGTCACTATTGTCAGGAAAGAAGTGGTGTGTATGTTGCTGTTTTTTAAAGTACACTTTTTCATCTTCGTGAGAAGAAACTTGTTGATCATAGAACATTGTACTTGTTAAATACCTCAGAAATATTTGTGTGAAGCGTAAGTTTGTTTCAGAACACTTCATTATCCAGTGAATTTTAACAAGAGAAAACAAAACAAAGAACTTGAACTGGGAATGCAAGTTTGGTAGAAAATGAAAATAGAAAGAAAGACAGGTGTATTTTTGTGAGTATTGGTATTCACTGCGCTCCTCTGTGTGCGAAGAAAAGCTGGTGTAGTTTTATCAATATTGGTATGCACTGCTCTCCTGTCTGCGACAATGTGTAAGTAGTATCTGCTTCATGCCTGAGTCGACTGTGTTCTCATTCTTGGACAGCATCACCATTCGACCAGACCTGGGGCTGCTCTATCTGGCCTTGAGCAAGTCTGCCCAAGTGGTCGAGGCCTACGAAGTGGGCAAGAAGATAGTGGTAAGCAGTTAGCTTAAATAATGTGAGTTGCTGTGTGTGTGTTCTTGGTGTGGATGTGTTGGCCATCTTATGCCAGCAGTTGACAGGAACAGACACTGTGCATGAAGACAATGCTCTTTTTTTTTTTTTTTTGGCCTGACTTTGCAACACTGACCATTCAGTCAATGTTCCCAACAGGATAAGAAATGAAAATAATTTTGGTGACTCTTTCCCTGTCTCAAAGAAGAAGAAAAAAGATACAATCTGTTTATTTCAATGTGAAACAGAAACCATCAAAGAATTCCAAGCATGTTTAATGATCATTATGCATTTACAGTGAAACCTTTCCCCTGATGTCTTTTCAAATCAAAACAGAAAAATGGCTGAACTTGACCCTGAAAAGATCTGTAGAATAATACTAACCTCGCCTTTTTTTTTTTTTTTTTTTTTTTTTTTTTAAATCAGCAAGAATACCTGAACGGCACCACAGAGTTCAGCGAGGTGGAGCTGGAGTCGGCACGCTCCAGTCTTATCTTTGAGATCATCGAGGAGGAGAAGACCATCTGGGACACAGCGCGGGAGTCGGTGCTGTCCTACTTCCGTGGTGTGGACCACGACTACAACAGGTAGCATACCACTTGACCCCAATACAGGCAGATTCACAGCACAGCTGAGTGTGTTAAAGAAGAGTCTGGCGGATTTACCTTTCATGAGGAGACTGAGAAAGGCGACATAGTGAAAAATGAACAGTAAAATACTTTAACTTTTGTTCACTACTGGAAATGTACGTTATTGGCACATGTGAAGTAGGTTTTACTTGAAAGAGTACGGACGAAAATCTTTGATTTGTTGCTATGGCCATCTGTCGAGTGCAGGTTGTATGAGCAAGCGTGAAACATCCTCTATGGGGGATAACTTCTTGTTTGTTCTGTGTTTTCACTTTTGGCAGTTGTGCTGGGCAATTTGGTGTCATAACCGGCATTTCTTAGGAGTCGTGGGCGAGTAATGATTTTGTCGTGGGAGCAAAGACTTACGTTGCTAGCTTGTTATTTGAAGAATATATCTCTACTGTTGAATGATTACTGTATATAATGATTGATGTGCATTAGACACAGAACTAAATCCACAAAAGTGAAAGCACCATACTCTTTGCAACACACTATGAGGATTGTTATGGGGGCAGACTCACTATGTGGTGGCACACTGCGATGATGCTCATGGCAGGCGACCAGTCAGACTGGAGACACATTTTGAGAATGACAGTCATCTGGAAATATATGAGACCAAACATTCCTGAAAATTCTCAGTCAGCAGTGCCCTGGTACAGCTACAATCCTGACGTCATATGACACCACATAGCAAACCAGCAATACCAGATGTCAGTGGTTACATTGAAGAGAAAGCTACCAACCTGTGCATATTTCCAGTCAGTCAGTCAGTGTGCTTCTCTCAAAACATGATCGCCTTGCATCAAAGTGTCAGGTGTGCTAAAGTTTTTTGTTTGGTTTGGAGGGTTTGTTTGTTTGGTGTTGTTTTTTTTTCTTGGGGGGGGGGGGGGGGGTCTTTTTTTCACAAAGTTTAGAGAAAGAAAGAAAAGTTTATCATTACCTATGCATTGCGGAGAGTTCGTAGGATTTGTTGCTGAATTCTTGGAAGCGACATAAATGAAATGTTAGATAGTGGAGGGTCAGATCAGAGTGTTTTTTGTTGCTGTTGTTGTTTGGTGCTGTTCATTTTGTGTTTTGTTTTATTTTTGTTTTGTTTTTTCAGGATAAGATAAATGAATGTTTTTAAGTATCTGAATTCAGCACTTGTCTATGGGCAAACACAGATGACACGTGAGCTGTAGCTTAAAGAGGATATGCAAGTTAGTATTTCTTCTACCAAATTTTTATTTCAAGTTGTACAATTTTCAAATGCATCGAATAAACATAGTATGATTATTCTGATTTTGGAAACAGAAATCATCAAAATGAGTAGAAATTACACGACTGTGCAAAAGTGAAATCACTGTCAGCTGTAAATCTTGTCAGAAAAAGTTTTATTAAAATTCTGTGCCAGAGGAAGGGTCTGTGCTGGGGCTGCAGAGGTCACCAAGCAGACTGAGCTGCCCTAGACTCTGTTTCAAAAGCATTACATGTGCATATGTATGTTTTCTTTGTTCTCTTCATTTTTAGCTGGATTTTAGGGAGAAGTGGAAGAGATGAATTTTGGGTCCTTTTTCTTTTCAGTTCATTCATTCCCCCAAATGTGGTTTTCAGGCAAATGGTGAAGAAGGTGTCCAAGGTGAGCATGGCGGACGTGAAGAAGGTGGGAGAGAAGTACCTCAGTCCCCTGTTCAACATGGAGGGCACACGATGTGTGGCCTGTGTTCACCCCTCACGAGTGGCAGAGGTGTCTGAAGGCTTCAACAAGTGAGTAGCATTTGTGTGTGTGTGTTGTTTGTTTGATCTTCCTTGCTGTTTCTCTGGCGTTCCCCCCACACCACATTCCACAGCCTCCCTCCACAGCCACACCTAGACTTGTCCCCTTGCAGCCCCAGCACCAGCAGTCCTTAGGGAGGCCACTGACCAGAGGAGACACTGCACTGCTGCCGAGTCACTTCAGTGGAGTTCATTGGTGCCTGTTCTGCTCCAGCACATACAGGACCCAGTTTTTTTAGCCCCTTACTGACAACAATAATCGCTTGGCTGCAGAGCCAGGGTCACAAAGCATTTATCACTGGATTGCATCATTATGTCCGTCCTGCAACAGTCCCCATGCACATGCTGATATCAGCAACCTCAACACGATCTCACCCAGGGCGTAAACACGGAGAGGAAATCGAAACTGAAGTCACCATGAGAGCAGGTGATTATGGACCATAGAATTCAAGATTTTATTCTTAAATGCCAGTCAGTGAGGATTAGGATGCTATGGAGTTCCATTTCTGGTCTGAGACCGTGTGACAGTCTCGGTGCTTGCTTCTGATACATCATGGTATCAGTGACAGTCTCAGTGCTTACTGTCAATACTATCATGGTATCAATGACAGTCTCAGTGCATACTGTCATAACATATCATGGTGTCAATGACAGTCTCAGTGCATACTGTCATAACATATCATGGTGTCAATGACAGTATCAGTGCATACTGTCATAACATATCATGGTGTCAATGACAGTCTCGGTGCATACTGTCATAACATATCATGGTGTCAATGACAGTCTCGGTGCATACTGTCATAACATATGGTGTCAATGACAGTCTCAGTGCATACTGTCATAACATATCATGGTGTCAATGACAGTCTCAGTGCATACTGTCATAACATATCATGGTGTCAATGACAGTCTCAGTGCATACTGTCATAACATATCATGGTGTCAATGACAGTCTCGGTGCATACTGTCATAACATATCATGGTGTCAATGACAGTCTCGGTGCATACTGTCATAACATATCATGGTGTCAATGACAGTCTCGGTGCATACTGTCATAACATATCATGGTGTCAATGACAGTCTCGGTGCATACTGTCATAACATATCATGGTGTCAATGACAGTCTCAGTGCATACTGTCATAACATATCATGGTGTCAATGACAGTCTCGGTGCATACTGTCATAACATATCATGGTGTCAATGACAGTCTCGGTGCATACTGTCATAACATATCATGGTGTCAATGACAGTCTCGGTGCATACTGTCATAACATATCATGGTGTCAATGACAGTCTCAGTGCATACTGTCATAACATATCATGGTGTCAATGACAGTCTCAGTGCATACTGTCATAACATATCATGGTGTCAATGACAGTCTCGGTGCATACTGTCATAACATATCATGGTGTCAATGACAGTCTCGGTGCATACTGTCATAACATATCATGGTGTCAATGACAGTCTCAGTGCATACTGTCATAACATATCATGGTGTCAATGACAGTCTCAGTGCATACTGTCATAACATATCATGGTGTCAATGACAGTCTCGGTGCATACTTTCATAATATATCATGGTATCAACCAGGTTTGAGAGATGCAGACACCTGCATGGTTGGTCAGGAAATTTGATCAACACTCTTTGAAGGCACATTCATAAGGTGGGAGAAACTCAACTGTATGGTTTGAGTCTTCCCAGCTGAGCCCATTGGAAACTTAGCTCGGGGTAGGAGCCATAGGGGGCCCAAAAAAATTCCTCAAGTTGACAATTCTGATGGGAAGCAAACTCATGACCTTCCCAGCGGGAATCCACGACGCTGGTCACTGTGCCATGGTAGCTGGTTCAAACGTGAGTTTTGTGTTGATGCCTAGCCTCAGTGGTGCCTTCCCCATGCTGCTCAGTTTGATTTGTCTCTATTGCACCACACCGTGCATGTTCTGTTGCCTGCAGGGCTGGCTGGGCTTTGATCAGTATGAAGGAACTTCATTCCTCTGCCTTCTCCCTCACTGTTCCATTTCTCTGAGTTCTCCCTTGCTTATTTTCTCTGTCCCCTCCTTTCTTTTTTTTTTTTTTTTTTTTTTTTGATGGAAACTTAAGGGGAAAATAACTATGAAAAAGTACTATGTGCCGCCAAATAAAAGAAAAAAACAAATTACAGGGCAAACACTTTCCACCTGCAGTCACCTCACTTTGAAACCTCTCTGTTTTTGTTTTGTTTTCTTCTCCTTCTCTCTCTCTGTCTCTGTCTCTCTCTTTCTCTGTCTGTCTCTCTTTCTCTCTCTCTCTCTCTCAATGTGTTTCAATCTCTTCATTATACTTTTCACCTCTTTGTGTGTGCGTGCACACGTGTGTGTGTGTGTGTGTGTGTGTGTGTGTGTGTGTGTGTGTGTCTTTTCATTTGTATTGTTTTGCATTTTCCCTTCCCTCCCTCTCCTCCTTCTTTGCTGATGCAGTTACTTCTGTTTTATGAGTAGGAATGCCGAGTCTGTATAACTATATCAATACGTATTCGGTTGTATACTGGAACAAAACTGCCTCAGAAGGCTGTCTTATGAGTTTAACTATTGTGCTCGTTCGTGAGCTAATGCTAAGGATGTAGTGGTGAGTGAAAGATCTTTCTCATATCTTTCACACAGGAATGTAATGTATTGTCTGTATGTGTGTGTACTTTTTCCCTGTGTGCGTGTTTTTATGGTAGTCTATAGAAACAGTTGGCTCTTTTTGTATAATCAGTAAAGGTACAGTCTAATCATAGAGAACATATCGTATAATGGTATTCATGTATCAGTAACTTAATATCTTGTGGGACCAAGGAACAGATGGAGAGGGGAAGCCATCTTTTTCTTTATCTGTTACCCCTTGGAAACAAAGATTATCCATCACTGTAAGGTCGTCTAAGCTGTAACTATAGTCAACAAAGATTCTTTCTCTCTCTCTCTTCTCTCTCTCTCTCTCTCTCTCTCTCTCTCTCTCTCTCTTCCCTCTCTCTTTTTCCCTCCTATGTATGACATATCTGGCAATGTTGCAGACTGGGAGTCAAGCTGACCACCATAGCATCGCTAGATGAGGAATTTCTCACTGCTCTGTGAGTCAAGCTGACCACCATAGCATCACTGGATGAGGAATTTCTCACTGCTCTGTGATGGTGGCCTTGACCTTGACAACGCAGCAAGTCACTGCAGTGATGACGCACTATGGCTGTTTAGATGTACACACCAAGAACAAGGGTAGGGGTAGGTGGTGGCAGAAAAATTGTGCAGGGCAAAAAAAACAAAAAAGTCAGTGAATGGCAAATGTATAGAATACATAAAACACGCAAGTTTGAGAACAGTTGTATAAGTGCACCTCACAAAAAAAAAACACACACACACATACACAAGCAGGAAAAAAGAATTGGGATGAATCTGGACAAAGTCAAGATTTAGGATGTAAAATTGTTGACACTGCATGTAATTTCTTCATGTTATTTCTGAAGTCTTGCAGTTGGTACAGTGGAACTTTCTTTTGTTTTTTTGGGGGAGGGGTTGTTTTTGGCGACTTGCCTGCTGTGCCCTAGTTGATGGGTTTACATCTCCTACGCCACTCCTTTCAGTCATTTCATACACAGCCACATGGAAGAACGTCCTGGGACAACTCTGTAACAGACTGTCCACAGAGAACAAACTATATCAGATCATCAGAAGACAGCTGCTCTTCTGCTGCCATGTCGTTTCAGTGGTGTACAGTGGTGCCTGTTCTGATCAACCTATCCAGAACACTGCCTCCTGAAGCCCCGAAGTGACAACAACAACAACAACAACAGTTAGTCTCAGATCCAGCATGAGTCAGCTTCCTCCTTTTGAGAATCCACCAAAAACAAGGACAAACAAGTTATAAGTCAAAACACATGTTTCGACCTGGTAGGTCTTCTTCAGGCAAGAGAAACGACATTCATGACAGTGAAAATGAAGAAAGAGCAATCACTTATCTTCTCATTTTCAGCGCAAGATGGGAAGATAAGTGATTGTGCTGAATATGAGAAGATAAGTGATTGCTTGTTCTTCATTTTCATTATCCTGAACGTTGTATATCTTGGCCTGAAGAAGACCTAAGAGATCAAAACGCATTTTTTTTAGTAACTTGTTTGTCCTTGTTTTGGGGCGGACCCACTTAGACTTGTTCATAAAGTTTGTTCCAGTTATGGAGTTGAAATGTGAAATGTCAAAGCCATTGGTACGGGGCAAGTTCAAAGGGGCTGCTATGGACTGGAGGTGGCACTGCCCTCTACAGGAAGTGACTCACGTTAAGCTGGGTCAGGCCAAAACAGGCACCTCTGAATGTCTCTTCAAGTGACTTGGCGACAGTGCAGTGTCTCCTCTGGTGGGTTGCCACATGATGATACTGATTGGTCCTCATGGAGTGTGGGGCTGGGGCTGCAGCAGGACAGTATCACTATGACTGTGTGTGGAGAAGCAGGAATGAAGAGTGCCGCAGGAATAATGCAGTTGGTAACACATGGAAGTTGAATCAGAACAAAAAGAAAAAGAAAATTAACAAACAAAACTGATTTGGTTGTGGGGTTGTCAGTTGAAGAGAATTTGCTTTACAGACAAAAGAGCTTTTTTTTGTTGTTGTTCATTTTTTAGTGTTAACATTGGGTGGAACAGTTACAAAAAAAAAAAAAAAGATTTTTTTTAATAGGTGGCGGGTGGGTTTGGGTTTCTTCAGCATCGTGAGAGAGTGATGAGAACATTTTCACCATTCCAAAATTGGCGGAGGTATTCATTCATATTGAAAGGAGAGCGAATGAGAGTGTGTGTGTGCGTGTAAATCTGCATGCAGTATGCAGCTTCTACTTCATGACCGTGTGTGCACAAGCATGCAAAGGCTCACCCACTCATTAATACATAACACATGCATCTTCAAATTCGTTCATTTACCAACCACTGTGGCAAAGTGGTTAGCATCATGAACTCTCGACTGGGAGGTCATGGGTTCGATTCTCATCAGACCTATTTATGTGTGTGATTTTCCAGCCGCAACTGGCTCCTGCCCACAGTTGAGTTTGCTGTGGATTCAACTGGGAGTCGCACAATAAAGTTTCATCCACCCAGTGGGAGTGTTGCTCAAATTTTCTGACCAGTACTGCAGGTGTCTGTATCTATCGGGCCAGGTAGACTCTGGGATATGTCTTTGGCCTTGCTTTGATTCAGTTTGGGTCACCGATATTTGCAAATTCATGAGGATTGTCGTTGGATGGACATGGCAGCACCTTCCAGCATTTTTCATGCCATCTCCGTGACTCAGGCCATCTGCATGACCAAGCAATCACTGTCGTCAGTAGGGGGCTTAGTAGGTGGTGCCCTGCATTTGTTGGATCAGAACAGGCGCCACTGAACACCACCAAAGTGACTCGGCACCAGTGCAGTGTCTCCTCTGGTTGGTAGCCTCATGACGACTTGACACTGACTGCTCCCGGTGGGTTGCCATGCCAGGGCTGTGGTGGACCGTGCTGGGCTGTGACTGTGGATGACGGGTCAGAACGACCAGTACCGCTGAGCTGGCACTGAAGATGGGACAGTAGAGAAAAAAGAATGTATGAAAATGATTCATTTGTACTGAAGTACTCCATTAACACACACAAACACACTTTCATGCATCCGCGCATCACACTCACATACACACACACATGCAGACATGCAAACAGACACGTGTGCATGCACGTACACACACACATACACACACACACACACATGCACGCACTTATGCATGCGCACGCACGCGCGCACACACACACACACACACACACACACACACACACACACACACACACACACACACACACACACACACACTCACTGTCTCATATGCAGATTAACTGGATGGATTAAACATTTTGATAGAACATGTGCTTTTCAGACGAATGTGTTGATTTTTATGGCACCAGTTTATAGATAAAATATACACGTCTGTTCTGAACACAGAAAGGCTCATATTCCACAGTTGATACAAGTATGAATTATCTGTCTCATTTTGCTTCTAGACAAGACATCTTGTTGTTGGATTGGCTGATGGGTGTCTGTTGAACGTTATCACAGCAAGAGTTTAATTTTAATGTTTGTGTGTGTAAAAAGGGTTTACACTTGCTTACATGAGTGACCTGCCTTTGCTTTCTTGGTTTGATTGATTGTTTCCTTGTTAATTTTTGTGTATGTTGGTTGGTTTTCAGTAAATTTTATTTTTCACCGCTTCAGTATGTCTTGGAGTGCGTGTGTGTGTGTGTGATATGGAGGGAGAGAACTCTGAGAAGTATCTGAAACCTTTATCCATTCCATCACATCCAAGATGTATAATTAGCAAATCCCAAAACTCTTCCTCACACTTTGCCATGTACAACTGCAGATGAAATTGCGTAGAGTGGCACATACTAAATGTGTGCGTGTGTGTGTGTGAGAGAGAGAAATGATATATGGAAACATTTTTCTCAGCCACAAGCAGCCTTGGAGAAAACGCACTTGGTAACATCGAAGACGCTGAATTAAAAAATTCAATTATTTATTTATGGCAATTCAGGACTATGGGCAGGTTTAGAGTCATGGAATATCGCATATTTTAATGAGGTTGAAAATGCAGTAGACTGCATGCTTACATCGTTTTAGTAAGTTTGCTGCTTTCCGTTCTGTCCACTGGCTTTATATGGTATTTGGTCACGGTGAGAGTGATAATCTTGAAACAACATTTGAGGTCACAAAATGATAAGAAAGACATAGAGGCATGTTGTAGCTTAGGGCTTTCATCCACTTTTCATTCAGTTTAATATGGACGAAATGCGAGTTACGTTGGGAACTATGTGAGAGACAAATTATTAGGTCACAATACAGTGTCATTCAAAATATGTCCCAGTGCTTGCTTCCTTAATATTTCTGTGTCTGTTGTACGTTTCATGTGGTGGATTTTATAGTTGACAGTCATACCTTTCTTGTATCCTTGGTGTCTGCTGTGCTCTTCAGCTTGTACTTAGCTTGCTACAATGGATTGATCACCAGATTTAGATGCAATAGTTTCATACACCCTTGCATAGGTTGATCAGGTTGCGAGGATCTGTAGTGGTTAGGGAGGGTGGAGGATGGGATTGGAGGGGAGGAGAAACAACTTTTTCATCTTCTTTCTTTCTTTCTTTCTTTTTTGGGGGAGGCTTCTTCAGTTTGGGACTTGCACACCGCACTCATGAGACCTCAGCTGATCACACTCTGCGAAGAGCTCCTCTGCACACTAGAGGCTACCATGACCACGAATCTGTTCACCTCGTCATTGAACCCATTAAGACAAATCAACACCTTTTTCTTTTTCTTTTCTTTTCTTTTCTTTTTTTTTTTTTTCCTAAACTTTTTGACTGATTCTCCACAATTTGTACTTGGCATTCTTCTTCTGCAGGCTGATACTCCTGCAGACACCCCCTGTATAGGGAGTGGTGTACTTGGCATTGAAGTTAAACCTTCACTTTTTTGTTTTGTTTTGTTTTTTAACTCCTCACATTCTCACTGCAAGTTTTCCATCATTGCCCCATGGGAGAACATGAAGAAATTGATGGTAGATGCTTCTTTAGCTGAACACATGAGACTTTCCCAGTGTTAACCTGAATTCATGTAATTCAAAGGTGTCCAGGAGCATTCCGGATGAAAGTATGTTAGTGAGATTAAGGCAGTCTTGGGATGTCTAACAGGATACATGTGTAGGTCGGTGTGGACGTTGAACCTGAATGTAAATAAATACAGTATCTCCTGGTTTCACCCCTCAGTCAGGGACATGATCCAATCCATTATCTTATTCTTGGATTGATTTGTCGACACCTCTGCTGCTTGCCAGACACTGGAAGATGTTCCTATCTCAGGTGTCATGTCTGCACTATACATAGTCAGTGAGGGAAACAACTTTGCTACTGAACAGATAGTGACAAGATTCAAAAACACCCATGCTGAAGAGGTCATGTTTTGCAATAACCTCTACAAAGAAATTATTTCCGAGACAATAAGATCATGAGGATAATAACAATAATGATAATGATATAATGATGATGATGATGGTTATCATTATCATCATCAAGCCCACAGTGAATAGATTCGTTTTCAACATGCATGATGGCTTACGCTTTAGAGTTTGGTGTGATTGGCAGTTGAACTGGTGCAAATCTGAATAGTTATTCGCGCCACTGCAATTTGAGATTGTACTGGTGCAGTTACCAATGCTTATTTACCCTGTGCAACTCAAAATTGCCATTTATGCCTAGGCAATTGCTAATTCTCATCTGCATCGTGACATATGTAATATGATATGATATAATTTTATTATGATATGATACAATAGAATATGACATGATATAAGATAATACAATATAATATAAGATGATTTAATATATGAGAGCAATGGACCAGATGGTGTGAGTGGGACCTACAGTACTACTGTATATAATCTATTTCTGGAGATTCCTTCATAATGCAGTTTCTCTGTGGCAAGTTGATTGTTACTGGTTGTGTGAAATTGTGCCAGACGACCAAAATGTTTGAGAGCAACAAAGAAACATCCTTCTGCGATAGATTTCATTTCAGACACCCATTTGCTTTTAAAACATTGTCAGTGTTCAAAACCACAGGCTAGTTATGAAGTTTAGCTCCAGAGAAGCCCCGTTTGACTTTATTTTGCAACCAAATGGAGCCTCCGGATGCCACAGTTACTGGTACAGCCAGAAACCACTCATGCATACGTTTATCTCCTGGTGTGTTTCCATCGCAAGAAAATTGTTCTGGATGAAATCTTTGTGTAATGTACAGTGCGTACATAAATACATACACATAAACCCAATAGCATGGCTGTCTATTCAAATTCAAATCACTTCATCCAAGAAGCAGTAGGCTGAGGGAGGTGGGGGGGAGGGGGGGGGGTAATTCTTCAGTGGATGGCAAACTTAAAAAGTTTTTGTTCAACCTCCTCCCATTATGTACCTTGAACTACACATGATAAGTATGCAAATTGGTAAATTACCAAATTCTCCACAAACGTTAACGCAGTTGTGGATCGTCTAGATTTAAGTGATCATTTAGGAGAAGTTAAGCTGCACCAGTTCGGATGATGAAAATGTAGCTAAATATTTAACAGGATGACCGCCTAGTCTTTTTTTTTTCTTTCACCCCGCCCCCATCCCCACTCCTCTCCACACCCTCCCTAATCCCCCCCTCCCTTCTGCCAAACTCTGACCACCTCCCCCCACCCCCCACCCCAAACCCCCACCCCCCTCAACAAGCCACCTTGCTCACTTTTGTTTTCCAG
>CM065746.1:10322215-10324715 GCA_033310375.1 Conus canariensis
AATTAGAATGCTGCCTCAGCAGACTGAATCAATGCATAGTCACAACAACGTTCTCTGTACTAAAAAGAAAATGTTTAGTTTATGTTTCAAAGGCATCTGGGCTAAGGTTTTATTATCATTTCTATGTTTGTGTGAAAATTAAGGTCATCTGTGTCCAGAGTGTGTGTGTGTGTGTGTGTGTGCGCTCTCTCTCTCTCTCTCTCTCTCTCTCTCTCTCTCTCTCCCTCTCTCTCTCTCTCTCTCATTCTCTCTCTCTCTCCTACGGGTTGCCACTTATATCTCCAATGTCATTATTGTGACTCGGCCACACGAAACATTACCCCAAGCCTCCTATTCTGCAAATCATCAGTGTTCCAGGTCTCACCGTCGATAACCTTATTCATTGACATAAACACATTCCACGCAACAACACCACACAACAAATCATACTTCTCATTGGAATAAACACATGCAAACATACATCAATCACGGAAAACGCATGGGCACAGCTGATCAGAAACATCAAACATGTTTTCCCTCAGGCTAGACTATTGGCTTTCCTCCATCATCCCCCCAATGGGACAGCACCCCCTCAAAAAGACCGTGCACCTCTCCAACTTGACCCTCGCAAAAGTGTGTGCCAAACTAAACATTGTGTATGCCGACCACACCTCCATCTTCATCACCAAAAGCGGAGCTCCACGCAAGGCCATGTACACCGATCCCCTCCACCCCAGTCCCAAAAGGCACAGACAGGTTGGCGTACAGCCTCAAATACACCGACCCAGAATACTGCAGACAACTCTTGCTGAGGACGCCCATTATAAGACCATGTGGCGAGAGCTGGATGCAGTCCTCGCACACCTCGGCCTCCCAGCTACGATATGAACACCAAAGAAACACTGGTCTCACTCGGCGTTCATTACCACAGCAATCCTCAGACCATCCTGCCCCCGGTTCAACAGCCACCTACAATGCCTGGAACAGCAGGTGGGTCTATTCCCATCCTCCACCCCTGGCGACCCGACATCCAGCTACCCATGTCTCATCTGTGACAACCCGACATCCAGCTACCCATCTTCTACCTCTGGCGACCCGACTTCCACCTTCTTATCTTCCACCTCTCGCGACCCGACATCCACCTTCTTATCTTCCACCTCAGGCGACTCGACTTCCACCTTCTTATCTTCCACCTCTGGCGACCCGACTTCCAACTTCCCATGTTCTGCCTCCGCCCTACAAAGCGGCATCATTCCCTGAGAGTTGTCAACCATCTTTCCATGCTCCTTTCCTATCCCGCAATGTGTGTGTCTTCCAGACACAAGTATGAGACATGTCCACATTGTGTGTGTGTGTGTGTGTGTGTGTGTGTGTGTGTGTGTGTGTGTGTGTGTGTGTGTGAGGGGGGGGGGAGAGAATCTGTGTGTGTCTGCGTATGCGCGTTCGTGAGAACATGTATTTATAAACAAGTTCCACGATGTTTACATACCCATACCCCCACCACTCCATTCTCCCATCCCCCTCCTCTTTTGTTTGTTTATTTGTGTGTTGTTTTGTTTTGATTTTTCTCTCCCTACAAGCATCATATCAGAGGGTCTACTCATGGGCACTGAGAATGTCCGAAAACACAATCATTTCTACTTTTGTGTGTGTGTGTGTGTGTGTGTGTGTGTGTGTGTGTGTGTGTGTGTGTGTGTGCATCGACTGTGTTTATTAGCGCTAGATTTCCTATCTGCCATCGTGCAAAGATAGTTGTCGTTTTAGGTCTGTGTTACAAACATTGTTGTGACATTGCTGTTCAGCTGCCGCGAATCTCAGAAACTGCGTTATTAGTCGGCCAGTGCAGCTGCCGTCATGTTGTGGACGGTAAAGAAACATCGGCCCATTCTCTGACAGTTCTCCAGGGACCAGGACTCATTTCAGACTGGTGTCATTCAAACTCAACAGTCATACACCCAGCCAAAACCAAATCTATGATCATAGCTACCCGCCAAAAGTACCAATTGAATCCTCTGTGCCTAAAACCTCAGTTGAAAGGCACTTCTATTGACCAGGTAGATGGGCATCGTGTTTTAGGAATAACGATAGATAAAGAATTGAAATGGCAATCTCATCTCAATAATGTATGCAAGGTGGTCTCAAGAAACCTTTTCCTGTTATCTCAGTTAAAACGCTACCGCAACAGTACTCCGATTAAACTTTTCTTCAACACAAACATCATGTCACGTATCAATTATGCTTCAACAGTGTGGGACGGGAGTAGTGATATCCACAAAAGAAGGCTGAGCTCTCTCCATAGACGTGCAGCAAAGCTATTCTATCCAGACGTACCTCTAACAACAGACGAAAAACTAAAAGCGGTGAACATACTTCCTCTGAGTAAGCAGCTGGAATTCAACGAGGCATCATTTATTTTTACAATCTCGACAGATGCTATTCCAGGTTATATCAATGTCCTTTTTACAAAATTGAGTAGCTCTTCTGACTCGAAGAAATTCCTTCTCCCCTACCCACGCATTGA
>CM065746.1:10334715-10349715 GCA_033310375.1 Conus canariensis
AAGAAAACGTTTACTGCTGGATGGACTGGGAGGGTTTTCACGCCTAAGATGTCCGACCTGAGATGGGATACGAACTCGTGACCGTCAGTTCTCTGTGTGTGTGTGGTGTGTGTGTGTGTGTGTGTGTGTGTGTGTTGGAGAGAGAGAGAGAGAGAGAGAGAGAGAGAGAGAGAGAGAGAGAGAGAGAGAGGACATTCTGAGAGCTAGAGGTAAGCTGAAAGGGACATCTGTTTTCATTGGAGAGGACTAAAGTAAACGAGTCCCAGAAATTATGAAAAAAGGGTCCTTGTCTAAAAGAGGCAAGAGAGGCTGGGAAAAGAGCGAAATGATCTTTGACCGCCTCATTATCGATTGAAACAAATTTTACCTCTGGGCAAACGGAAATCATACAAAGACAAAATAGGGATTGGGCTGGCCGAATGTGTTAAAAGAAAATTTAGCCTCTAGAAATTCTAATTTAAACATGGCAGGGTTTTCTCAGGGGAACACTGAACAGATTACACAGGTCGAGTATATGTCAGAAACAGGTTGTGCAAGTGCAAAGAATGTGCATGTAAACATAAACAAGAACTTTTTTTTTTGCATAGGAATATAGCTGGTGTTCTGTGAAAACTGAATGACACAGATTTTAGTTCCTGTGTTTCATCTTTTCACTTTATTTGTTTAGTGAAGACATTCGTTGACAGCTTTAATCCACAAGCATTTCCGAAACACGCAGCAGCGCATTATAAACCATGCAGGTTAAGCTGTCCTAACAGGGGATACGTTCTTGTGGGTTCTTTGTCACATTAAAAACGAAGTTGTTAATTGAGTAATTAAATAACGATCAGTAGTGACGCACAGATGCTGTGCATACAGGCGAGCTTAGCGGAAGTGCACCTCGCTTGAGAAGTGTTCACTGGTGGTTAGGTAAACAAGCAGACGACCTCCGGCAGTACGACACCTGGGTTCGAAGAGAGCGGACCGGCTGAGTTATAGTTACGAAAGTAAATATGAAATGAGGTAGGGAACAGTAACTAATAAACAAATAGGGTAACTCTTGCTCCCACAAGAAAACATAACTCCAAAGGAATGCTGCTTACGACACCGAATCGCCTAGCAGACATGACAGCACAGAGCACACAGAACAAACAAGGAAATTCCCCCCCCCCCCCCCCCCAAAAGGATGCTCCAAGCTTGCCCATATTCCATGTACCGAACACATCTACACAGCAACAAGAACTGGAGAAATGAATAAATATAAAATAACTTTGATTCAAGACTGGCACAGCCTTTTAAACTTGAATAAAGTCAGACAAATACAAAGACGGACAGACGCAAATACAAATAACCTCGATTTCATTGAAACGAAAGTAAATATGAAATGAGGTAGGGAACAGTAAGTAATAAACAATAAACAAGTATGGGCAAGCTTGGAGCATCCTTTTTGGGGGGATGTTTCCCTGTTTGTTCTGTGTGCTCTGTGCTGTCATGTCTGCTAGGCGATTCGGTGTCGTAAGCAGCATTCCTTTGGAGTTATGTTTTCTTGTGGGAGCAAGAGTTACCCTACTTGTTTATTGTGAATTACAGTTAGTTCAGAAGCTGGGTCATGCTGACAACGACACCAGCGACAGACTAGTGCTGGGGCCTCCAGTGCTAGTTTAGGAGACAGTCTCGCCCTAGCATTGCGACAGGACAGGACAGCAGTAGACGATAACGACGGCAAGGACGGCTTGGACAGTACCACTGCTAGATTCAGGGACTCTTGACACTGACAGAGTGAATGACTCGACTAAGTAGTTGGTGCCTTTGGAGAGTTTGGGAAGAACTCTGACCCCCCCCCCCCCCCCCCCCCCCCCCCCCCCCCCCAAGCCAGTGTCTGGTCTGAGTAACGATACGAAACTTATTATACTTGTATAAAGCCTTTGCTGGAAGTGCGGTCGTCATTAAGTAGATATTCAGTCTGATGCTTTGCATTGTACGGTAGATATGTATTTACACAGTATTTCATTTTTCTTTGTAGCTGTATTGTGTGCTCGAGGCCCCATTGGAATGGGCCCATGATCTTCTGATCAAAGAATTCATTAGTTCACTCTCTTACTCTCTCTCGTTCAAGACTCGAGATGCAAGAATCTTCATTAACCAATGAATTAACAAAGGATAGCGTTCTGGTTTTGTAACATTGTTCCTACACACAGACAACATGCAGAGAGAGAGGGAGAGGGAGATAAAGATCAATGCAAGCTATTCATATACTTAACAAGGGAGTGCAAGCGGTCAACTGGTGTGTGTGTGTGTGTGTGTGTGCGCGCGCGCAAGTGTGCGTGCTTGCATGCGTATGTGTGGGCGTGTGTGTGTGTGTGTGTATGTGTGTGTGTATGCGCGCGCATGTGTGTGCGTGCTTGCATGCGTATGTGTGGGCGTGTGTGTGTGTGTGTGTGTGTGTGTGTGTGTGTATGCGCGCGCATGTGTGTGCGTGCTTGCATGCGTATGTGTGTGTGTGTGTGTGTGTGTGTGTGTGTGTGTGTGTGTGTGTGAACGTCTGTGTGTATATGTGTGTGCGTGCGTGCGTTTGTGTGTGCGTGCGTGTGTGTGTGTGTGTGTGTGTGTGCGCGCGCGTGTGTGTGTGTGTGTGTGTGTGTGTGTGTGTGTGTGTGTGCGTGCGTGCGTGCGTGTGTGTGGGGGTGTGTGGATGTGTGTGTGTGAATGAGTCTATCGCCCAGCCGACCGACCACACACAGTATGGCCCTTCACTTCCACGGTAGGACTGATACGAGGGCCACCCCATAAGCTATCGGATGCGCAGAAACCACTGAAGTCATAATTTCAATTTTTATATCATCATCACAAGTGATGTCATAATAGCTATGACTCAAAAAACGATAAAAATCGTCAGAGCCAAATTTGTTCTAGACAGCAAAACGGATGGCAAAGGGGACGGTTTTTAAAGTGTTGCAGAGAGCCTGTCTTGGAGAGATTTTCGTGCCACGATTTATTATGACTATCTTCAAAGGAAGTCTTTCAAGGAAAGTTTCATAAGTTTGACAAACTGTTTTGGCGACAAGGCTCCATCATTATCCACAGTCCATAGGTGGTTCAAAGAATTTCAGTTTGGTACAATGTCTTTGGAAGATCATGACCGTTGTGGACGTCCAGTTTCAGTTACTACCGATGGGAACGTGAGCACAGTGAAGGCCGTGATTACAGAAAATCCTCGAATCACGGAGGATGAACTCAAGGATACTCTAAACCTTTCTTCAGGAAGCTTAGACCGCATCCTTCGGCACAATCTCTCTGTACGGAAGCGTTGCGCCCGTTGGGTGCCCCACCAGCTGACTGGGGAGCAGATGAGGGCTAGGGTTGAATGGTGCCAGTTTATGCTGCAAAAATTTGACGGAGGAAGATCAGATAGGGTCTCCAATATTGTCACAGGTGACGAAACCTATGTTTACCAGTATGACCCCGAAACAAAGCAGCAGTCGTCAGTTTGGCTGTTTCCAGGGGAAACCCCACCTGTGAAATTTAAGAGATCAAGAAGCTGCACAAAGCAAATGATTGCAGTTTTCTTCGCAAGATCCGGCCATGTGACTACTGAACCGCTTCTGGAAAGAAAGACAGTGAACGCTGAATGGTACATCAACACCTGCCTGCCAAAAGTGTTCGAGGCTTGGAGTGCACGGCGACCACGGACCGGTATCCACCACCTACTCCTCCAGCACGACAACGCCAGCGCCCACACGGCAGCTGCAACTTTAGACTTCTTGCAAGAGAACAGCGTGCAGCTCGTCACTCATCCTCCGTATTCTCCTGACCTTAGCCCCTTGTGACTTCTTTTTGTTCCCTCGTTTGAAAAAAACAACTGAAAGGAAAGCCATTTGAGAGCCCTGAAGATGCCCGAGCGTTTGCCGAGGGCTTGATTTCTGGTGTACCTAAGTCAGAGTGGGCTGGGGTGATGGATTCGTGGTTTAGAAGGATGGAAAAGTGCATACACGCTGATGGAGGATACTTTGAAAAGATGGGCTAGGTAAATGCCAGGTGTACTTCCATCTTTTCCCATCCGAGAACTTATGGGGTGGCCCTCGTAAAATCATTGTGACTGTCGCTGTGACAGAGGAGAGAGCGAGGCACCAGGCAGCACTGTCTGCGTCTGTACGTCTGGCCAAAGATCTGGCTTAGTAGAAAGAAACTCGTGGAGAGCGTGGCAGCAGAGAGTCCTCAGAAGAGAAGCCCCCTTCAAGCAAGTGTTTTCGGCCCTTATCTCCTGACACTCTAGGGGGGTTGGGCCACCACCCGGTTCATGACTCCGGATGTCCCTCTGCTGCCCCTTTTTTTCCCATCTTGGGACGAGCCATGGCTGGGATTCGAACCCATGACCCTCTGGACATGCTCATTTTCCACTTAATGACTCGCGCTTTAACCACTGAGCCACAGGGACACCTGATATTTGTAGGGAAATTAAGCCTTATGAAGTTCACTTTTGTTCCCCTTGACCAGATCCAGCTTGAACACCTCTCTGCCGCTTCTGCCATTGCTTTCAGGGCTCTGGTTTTTTCCTTCCCTGCAACTGAGAGCTGTTTCATGAGGCTGTATGCAGACGTTCCTACAAACCCCCTAGCTCCAATTTCTGCAGTGAGGACTTTGACCTGATAGCCTTCTCTCCTCAGGCTGTTTGCCAGATCAGCATACTTTTCAGTCTTGTAGATTTGAGCTGCCTCCATTCTGTTCTCATATGGCACCGTGAGCTCGATCATGATCAGCTGCTTGGTTGACTTAGAGTGGACTACTATGTCTGGTCTCATGCCACTCTTGCTGATGATCTCTGGGTGACTCTTCCATTCTGGGAGGTCTGCAGTGCACTCCCAGTCATCTGCCCCGTCCAGCAGACTCTGCCTGCATGTTTCGAGTGGCACTGTTGTTCTTGGCCATGATTTGCTGCCTCCTGCCGTGAAGAATGTTGCGGGTGCTTTGGAGTCCTGATTTTCCCTTTTGTGGTGTTGGTACTAGCCCAGACTACTTGTACAATTTCTTTGAGCACTTGGTTGTGCCTCCATGTGTACCTTCCTTGAGCCAGGGCTACTTTACATGAGCTTAGGACATGCTCCACTGTTTGTTTTTCATGGCAGAGGGGGCATGCAGGATCGTCTGTTTTCCCCCACTTCACCAGGTTTGCATTTGAGGGCAGAAGGTCATATGCAGATCTGAGAATGAAGCTGATCCTGAGAGGGGCCATGTGCCAAATGTCATTCCAAGTGAGACTTCTTTGGAGTGCATTCTCCCACGTTGTCCATTGCCCTTGCTGGCTCTGCTGGACTGCTTTTTGGAGTCTTTTTTGGTCTTCTTCTTTTTCTCATCTCCTGAATCATCATGTCTCTTTTGGCTTTTCCTTTGGCCTTTGACCACCATTCAGTTTTGGTCACCCCCAGTCCCTGTCTGTTGGTCTGTGTGTGTCCTGTTTATTTCTCTGATCTTGAGACTTTCTTTTGCAGAATCCATCGCCTCTTGAACTTTCCATTTTCTGCCTGTCTTCAGCTGGGGCTTAATTGCTTCTACCACCTTGTCTCCTGAGTCCTCCAGCATGCTTTGAAGTCTGATCTTCCCTGCTTTGTATTCCTCCAGGATGGATTTCAGGGGTAGTTTCAGCTTTGCTTGGCGACAGTACAGCGCTATGTCAGTCAGACAGGGTGGGACACCAAGCCATTTCCTTGTGAACTTGTTGATTTTGGCTTCCATTGCCTCCACTATGCTGGTGCAGATGTCGTATATCATCAGAGGCCATAGCAGCTTTGGTATCAGCATGAACTGCAGACACCAGACCTTGTATTTGCCAGGGAGCCCACACTGGTCAATGGTCTCCAAGCCTTCCTCCGCCATCTGCTTGGTTTCTTTTGCTCTTTGTGTGTCTTTCAGCGTATCATCATACCATCTTCCAAGGCTCTTGACTGGTTCTTCTGTGACTGTTGGAATGGCCTGGTTGGCAACACTGAAGACCACAGATCCGGCCACTTTTCCTTTCCTCAGTGAGAGACTCCGTGATTTCTTTGGCTTGAACTTCATTCTGGATGAGGCAACTATGTCGTCCAGCCTCTCCAGCACATGACGTGTCTCGTCTTCTCTGGATGAAATCACTGTAGTGTCATCCATGAAGGCCTTAAGAGGAGGCATCTTGTATCCATCGCCAAGGTCTGTTTGTCTCGCGTTGTTTGTTGCTGCTTTCAAGATGAGTTCCATTGCCAGCACGAACAGTATTGGGGAAATTGCACAGCCCATTGCAATACCCACTTCCAAGTTGATCCAGTCTGTTGTGTACTCCTTGGTAGAGAACCGCATTGAGAAGCCATTGAAGTACTTCTTGAGCATGTCGCGGATGTTCTTTGGCACATGGTACATCTCAAGAGCCAACTGTATCATCTCATGGGGCACAGATCCATATGCGTTTGCCAGATCAAGCCACACTACGTCCAGGTCTCTCTTTTCTGTTTTTGCTTTTTGGATTGCGTCCCAGATCATTGTGGCGTGTTTCTACACAGCCCGCCACGCCTGGGATGCCACCTTTCTGGACTGACACATCCAAGTACTTGTTTTCCATCAGGTACTTGGTCAGCCTTGCTGCCATGACAGAGAAGAAGATTTTCCCTTCGACGTTCAGTAGTGATATTGGCCTGAACTGGCTAATGTCACTTGAGTTTTGCTCTTTGGGGATGTACACACCATCTGCCGTCATCCACTGGCCGCTGATCTTCTGGTTTCTCCAAGCCGATCGCAGTAGCCTGTGGAGCCACTCCAGCACCTTGGGACATTTCTTGTAAAGCTGGTAAGGTATTCCGTTTGGCCCTGGTGATGATTTGGCTCTGGCTTTGTCGACCACCTTCTTGATTTCCGCCAACGTTGGAGGCTTGCCATTGAACTGTTCCTCAGGGTCTGGCCAAAGATCTGGCTTAGCAATTATAACGGGAAATAACTCCCCCTGCCTCCTTACCCTCCTTTCCCCATCCACCCTCGCCTCGTCCTGCCTCACTCCTACCCCAATCCCTCCCCCACTCTCTCTCTCTCTCTCTCTCTCTCCTCTCTCTCTCTCTCTCTCTCTCTCTCTATCCATCCACCCTCGCCTATCCTGCCTCTGCCCCCTCCCTCTGTCTCCCCTCTTCTCTCTCTCTCTCTCTCTCTCTCTCTCTCTCCTCTCTCTTCGGTGGTGCAGAGGGAGAGGAAACTGCAAGGGCAGTATAATGTATCACTATGTTCAGACTTCAAAATTCCGACTAAAGGCGGTGAGTGAGTGGTAGGCCCTACAGCCGGCCAAACGATTCCGCCTTCTTTCCTCCTTGCATGCAGTGATACGACTCACTCTCCTGCTGCTCCGGTTCAGTGCTAGCGTAGCCTACTTCTCTGCCAGTCTGTCAGTCGTTGCAGACTTCGCGACAGGGCCATACACCATTAGTTGAAAGCTAACGGCGAAATGCTTTCTCTCTCTCTCTCTCTCTCTCTCTCTCTCTCTCTCTCTCTCTCTCTCTCTCTCTCTCTCTCTCTCTTCTTTTCTTTCTTTTTGCCTACAAAACTTTCTAGTGTATAACATGCTCCCAAACTGTATTTCGTATTTGAAAAAAAAAAAAACACAGCAAGACAGAAAATTGATGAATTAAAAAAAAAAAAAAAAAGCTCTTCCAACAAGGGACTTATCTCTGGCCGAATGCGGCACAGAAATCTCATTTCACAGACGAACAAAAGAAACAAACAAAACGAAATCAAAAACATACAGTGCACAAAGGAAAAAGAAAACAAGTAAATGGCAAACAGTGCTGTGTTATAGTAACGTGTGTCTAAGGGCAAGCTGTCTCCATTTCACACACAGAGGTATGTTGCTGCAAGAAATTTGCGCGGCACGATGCCAAACAATACAACACAGTGCGGCACAGCACATGATACCCTCCTCAAATCTTCATTGAGCTGCCTTGTTCCCTGTTTGGCTTAGAACTCCGACGACGACATCACTGGCATCCTGCTCATACACAGAACAATCACTGTCTTTGTTTCCCTTATCCACCTCTTCACCCCACCCCACCCCACCCCCATCCCACCTCCTGCACTCTCACCACCCTTCCCCACTCTTCGTCCCTCTCTCTCCCCTCACTCGCTCCCTTCCCTAGCTCCCCCCCCCCCCCCCCCTTCTTTTCTTTCTTTCTTTTAAGCTGTGCCTGGTGTCTGGGGCATGCTTCGTGCTTTCCTTGTTCTTTGTCGTTGTAAGGTCTAAACAAGGCATGTTTGTCTAAAATTTATCTGTTTGTTTCATATTATGTATCAACTAAGCGTCACTTCACACACTCGTTTCATGTAGTTTAATCGTGTTTTGTTTGGCGAGCCCTTTGAAGCACAGGATACCCTGCCTTTTATACACGCCCGCAGAGGTCTTTTGGTTTGTCTTGGTTCGTTTTGTTTTGCTTTAGTTGCAAAGTGAGGCGACTGCAGGCGGAAATCTAAACAGATTTGAAATGTAATTAATAGCGAACCGCCAAGAAAACATAGACAAACGAATCACCTTTTTGTCTACGTTTTCTTGGCGGTTCGCTATTAAAACATAGACAAACGAATCACAAGGTGATTCGTTTGTCTACGTTTTCTTGGCGGTTCGCTATTAATTACATTTGAAATTTGATTTGCTTTGTTTTGTCTTGTTTTGCTTTGTTTTTGTCTTATTTTGTTTTGTTGTTGGGGAGAGTGGTTATTTTGTTTTTGCTTTTAATTCCGTGTCATCATAGTGATTTTACTTTCACGTCGCTTGTTCGACCCCCCCCCCCCCCCCCCTTCCTTCCTTCCACCCCTCTCCGCTCACCCTACGTGGCCACACGCAGGTTCGTCCTGTGCTGTACCAACACCAGCAGTTATCGAGGAATTAACAGGATCAGAATGCCTTGGGTCAACCCACCAGAGGAGATAGTGCATGCTGTCCCGTGACTTCGGTGGTTACAGCAAGTTTTTAGTTAAGGAAGGACAATGACCACGGAAAACCCAGCGCATGCCTGGTATGCATAGCATGCCCGGTATGGCCGGTGGCAAGCCCGGATAAATGGGGAGTCCAGGGCAAGCGTGAGGTTAGCTTCCTCACCTTGTCCTTAAATCTATGTAGCTACAGAAACGTCAACAACAACAACCCAGCAAACTCTTCTTGGAGCGAGGGAGCCTTCTACGGGAGGACCTAAGAGGGACTGCAGTGAAGGCCAACCGGAAGCTGCAGTGCTGACAACTCTCTTGACGACCGAGAAAACAACGTCCATAGGCTCTTGGAACATCCGGATGCTATATGAGGCGCTAGAACCCACAGGGACAGAGGAGAAGGGGAAGAGCTAGGCTAAGTTCATGGAGGAGAGACTTGGATGCAGAGAGGAAGAGAGCGGATACACCTGGAGAGAAGTGGAAAGGGCAGCCCAGGACAGGGCGCGCTGGCGGATTGTTGTTGATGGCCTTTGCTCCAGTGGGAGCTGATGGCTTGAACGGATGACGACGGAAGGCCTCTCGAGATATACAAAGACACCATGAAGGCCAACCTCAGAAGCTGCAACATCGACACTGCTTCCTGTAAAGATGTCGCTCTTAACAGAACACAGTGGAAGCAACGGTGTACCCAGGACACACAGACATTCGAGCGCAACAGAGCGGCCGCCATCCAGAAGAGGAATCGGAGGAAACGGGGCCCATCTTTGCAAGGCTTGTGGACGACTTTATGCTTCGGGAATTGGTTTTCATTCCCACGTGAGGACCCATATTAGCAGATGATCTACCTGCCTACTCATCCGTCGGACACGGCGGGAGAATCCATCATCGTATTCATGGGACTTGAGACTCAGAGATTGAGTGGACAGCTGGTAAGAATTGTGGCGACAGACCGCGACAGACGCGTTTTGTTCCTTACAAAACCCATGCGGAGGTCAGATACCCCCCTGCCCTCTCCACTCCCCTCCCACCCCCGTTCTATCTATGTGTACGGTTGTTTCTTACTATACGACCCCTGGTTTATGAATTGTGCACGTGCGCCATGCCTCGCCGCAGGCTTTCTGCCGTGCTTGTATTGCTGCCAGCGGGCGTGTATGTGGCATCCCAAGGCCTACTGGCATACGAGCAAGCAGCAGTGAGAACCGACTCCAGCATGTGAGGGGGGGGGGGGGGGGGGGGGAAAGAGTGTGGGGAGGAGACGGGGCAGAGTGGAATTAGTGGTGGAGGGGGGGGGGGGGGCGTGTTCGTCTTCCTGATGGTACGTTCTGTGAGCACCAACGTCTTCCTACATGCTGATGTTCCTTGTAGCTCTGTGTGTGTGTGTGTGTCGCGTCGGGCGCGCGCGCGCGCGCGTACGTGTGTGTTGTGTGTGTGTGTGGCGCGCGCCGGCGCGCGCGCGCGCGCAGTGTTACCGCTAACGTGTTCCCTGCTAGGGTGTTTATTGTTAACAAACATTTATTCAGAGTGCTGACGTTTCTCTGTTCGGTTTTTCTTGTCCCTTCATCGTTCCCGCCAGTGCTAACGTTTTCAGCAACATGGGGTGTAACTTGTTACCACGTATATCGTTCAGGTCACGTGTTCTGCTGTGGTATCACTTCACGTATATCGTTCAAGTCACGTGTTCTTCTGCGGTATGACTTCCCACATATCGTTCAGGTCAGTGTTCTACTGCGGTATTACTTCCCATATATCACTCAGGTCACGTTTTCTACTGCAGTATCACTTCACATATATCGTTCAGGTCACGTGTTCTACTGCGGTATCACTTCAATATATCGTTCAGGTCACGTGTTCTACTGCGGTATCACTTCACACACATCGTTCAGGTCACGTTGTATACCAGCGAGTTACTTGTTACTGCTTTATATATATATATATATAGAGAGAGAGAGAGAGAGGGGGGGGGGTTCGTTATCGCCTTCCTCAGGGGACTTTCATTCTCTCATGTTCACACAGGTATTACAAATTATTCTGACAATCATTCAGCTGAAAGAGAAAGAAGTAGGAAAGCGGAAAGCATGGAAAACAATCTGCTAACTCAGAACACACGCTCACAGGCGTGTGCATGTACTGAATATGTGAATGGTGTGCATTCAGACACACACACACACACACACACACACACACACACACACACACACACACACACACACACACACACATTTTGATACCTGCACTATGCGGTCATTTTTTTTAGGATCTTAAAGCTGTTTTGTCTTATGTACTTTGTGTTTACGGTATGTTTATCGTAGCTCTGTTTGTTGTATTGTTTTATCTGAAATGTTTAGTGTTCTTTCAAACATACAATGCTAGCATCATAATGTTGTCAAAGATCTTGCGATATGAGTATGCAGGTCGAGTGATGTGGGTGCAGTGCAAGGTCATTTTGTTTTGTTTTAGAGAATTGTTGACTGATTGTTTCATGTACTGTCCCCAGTTGCTTGTATTTTGACTGTTGCACCTGATCTTCATTTCTAGTTTTTGTTTGTTTATTGTTTGTGGATAAGAAAATGATTTTGACTTTGAATTGACTTGACTTCGTCATACCGAAAGAAGATTATGAATATTTCAGCCTGTACCGAATCGCAGCTGTTTCATAGTAAATCATACTCAAGTGGGCCTAATAGAAAGATTGCATAGTGCATTTTTTTTTCTTGGTGGAGAAGCTTTTCTTTTACAATTGATTGTATGAAATATATCAGCTGTCTTGCTGTTCTGTGTATGTTTCATGTTTGTGTCAAAACAAAAACAAAAAAACTCAGGTAGGGAAAAAGCAGCACTGACTGAACGAAACCAAGCTCGTCTGGACAAGACCCTTTCCTCCACCAAGACCAGACCACCACCACCATACCCCATTCCCCACCCTCACCTCCTTCCATCACTCCTACACACACGTACCACGTAAAACACACACACACACACACACACACTCTCTCTCTCTCTCTCTCTCTCTCTCTCTCTCCTCTCTCCTTCCCACACCTTCTCCACCCCCTCTCTCTCTCCCTCCCCTCCTCCCCACTCCACCCCACCCTCCCTCACCCGGCGTTGAGGAAAATGAATTCTCTCTCTCTCTCTCTCTCTCTCTCTCTCTCTCTCTCAGTACGAGTCGTCTGCCGACTCGCTGAAAGATCTGGTGGAGAAGGGAGTCATACTCCCCCACCCCCTCCACCCCTCCACCCCACCCTCCCCTCAACTCCACCCGAAAAGACATTACACATATTGAGCGTAGAGTTGTGAACATTTTCACCCCCACTCACACCTCATCCCCCTCAAATCCGAAGAGAAAGTTTGGGAAAGACACCTACCCTCTCTTTACTTCTCTCTTCGCTAAGCAGGCACGCCCATTTCCACTTTCCTTTCAGAAAGTGACGTGCCTCTTCCATCCTAGACCCCAGAAGAATCCTGACTACAACGATTTTTCTCCAGGAAAAAGCGGAACGCTCCCAACTTTTTTCCTATCCCCCGCCCCTTCCCCCCCCCCCCCCCCCCCCCCCCCCCTCTCTCCGGGTTCTTTGTCGACAAGGCAGTTCAGCTTGTTGGCGCGAGCGCTGGCGCTAAGGCTACTGCTGCTGCCGCTGCGGCTGCTGCTGCTACGGTGGCACATCCACTGACAGACTGACTACAGAAGCACACTAAAGTACAGCGGCTTGAAGCGGCGAGGCGAGAGTCCATTCCTCTCCGAGTCGGCCGCTGCGCTGCGTGCGGAAGCGATTTCCGAAGCGGCAACGGTGGTGTGTTACATGGTGGTGGTGATGATGGTGGTGGTGGAGGTGGTGGTGATAGTGTGAGCCGCCCCGAGAGAGAGAGAGAGAGAGGGGGGGGGGAAGGAGAGGGAGAAAGAAGAAGAAGAAAAAAAAGGCGACGTGTCTATACCCAGACTTCGCTTGTGCAGGCATGTGCGCTCCTAGGCCTAGCTGAACGCCAAGGAGCGGAGGGGAGGTTAGTACGTGTCCAGAAGAAGCGAAGACTCGAACCCTTAGCCCTGGGAGGTGTAGGTCTCGCCAGGGAGTGAGGGTCAGGGTCTGTGTGTCTTGAGATTGTGGACGTCGGTCGGAGGGCCATCATGATGGGCAAGGTGCGCGTCGAGGTGGTGGTGGTGCTGCTGTCGTTGCTGGTTCTTCTGGATGGAACGCTGGGCGCCAACGTTCGTCTCATGCCAGGTGAGTGAGATGTGTGTGTGTGTGTGTGTGTGTGTGTGTGTGTGTGTGTGTGTGTGTGTGTGTGTGTGTTCACTCTGTGTGTGTGTTCACTATATATATAAATATATATATATATATATGAAGGATTTGGGGGGGGGGGGGTATATGTTTGTGTCTTCTGTGTCTGAAAGTTACGTCCAAATGTAGAAATTTTGTAGAGAGGGTAAAGACTTAGATTAGGAAAACTCTGTGTGTGTGTGTGTGTGTGTGTGTGTGTGTGTGTGTGTGTGTGTGTGTGTGTGTGTGTGTTTCTGTCTGTCTGTCTGTGATTTGTGTCTTGTTATTGCAATGGAAAGTATATATATATATCACTTCTGCAAACTGGTGTCAGGGGGGATGAAAAATTCCATGGAAAATTGTAAATTTGTTTCAGAAAAAAATACTAATAGTTGCCTAATTTTCCCCCTCTTTGTTTTTAAAAACTTACATAAAGAATGATCATTTTTTGAATATGTATTTTGTGTATTTGACATCACAAAGAAAATTATGTTGTGTATGTGTACAAAGAAACATTTATGTTTTATGACATGCACAAAGAAAGGTTTATGCTGTTGCTGCACTGGCTTGTTTTATTCTCCATACCCCCCCCCCCCCCACCCCACAGAGGTGAAAGGATTCAGTTCAAGTATGTACGGTGTATTAGGAAGAGGAGAGGTGGGGCTGGGTATGTGTCTGTGCATTATTGTGTGTTTGAACATTACATAACGGTAAGGCAAAGGTGTAGCATCTTTTCCGGACTCTCCAAAAGATTTTCTGTCTGTCTGTCTGTTTGTCTCTCTCTCTCTCTCTCTCTCTTCTCTCTCTCTCTCCTCTCTCTCTCTCTCTCTCTCTCTCTCTCTCTTCTCTCTCTGGGGGGTCCAAAAAGTGGGCAAGGACTTAGTTTAGCAAACTCCTCTATGTGTGTGTGTGTGTGTGCGCGCGCGCATGTGTGTGTGTGTGTGTGTGTGTGTGTGTGTGTGTGTGTGTGTGTGTGTGTGTGCAATTGTGTGTGTGTGTGTGTGTGTGTGTGTGTATGAGTGTGTGTCTGTGTACCTGTGTGTCTGTGATACGCATGTCTATAATGTGTATATGTCTGTGATGTGTATAAGTCTGTGATGTGTGTCTGTGATGTTTGTGATGTCATAAGGATGTCAGCTTATCCACCTTTCATGTGTGTGTGTGTGCGCGCGCACGCGCGCGCGCCTGTGCGCGTGCGTGTGTATGTTCCTCTTTCTCTCTCTGTTTCTGTCTGTCCTTCTGTATGTCTCTCTCTCTCTCTCTCTCTCTCTCTCTCTCTCTCTCTCTCTCTCTCTCTCTCCCCTCCCTCCCTCCCTCTCTCCTCCCTCCCCCAGCCTCTCTCTTTCTCTGACAACTATATATCGAACTACAACTATTCGTGTTATCACTGCATAACTAGTAAAACTGGACACAGGAAATGCATCTCATTCCGTCTTGCTTGTGAAACCATGTGCGGATGGATGATGGTTGTTTTACGTCATCACAGCAGATGCTTTTTGAGGGGTAAGGGTGGGAGGGGGGGGGGAGGGGCTTAGCTTGCTACTCGATGCTTCTAAAGCCCCCCTACCCTGCATCGAGAAGTTAGGTGACTGATACGAGTACTGTTCGTTCCTGTGGACATGCTGGTTTTGATGTCTCTTGTTTGGTGTTGTCTTTGGGTGTGTGGGTGAAGAGGTCTCAAGGCAAGCGGTTGCCACGGGTGGCTTTTCGCTGCGTCAGCCAGAAAGTTTCCCACGCGCTGGCCTATATAACGGAAACCTTTTACACCCAATCCCACTCCTCCCCGCTCCACCCCCCCCCCCCCCCCCTGTCTGTCTGTCTCTCTCCCCCCCCCCCCCCCGGT
>CM065746.1:10352215-10367215 GCA_033310375.1 Conus canariensis
CTCACCTCTACAGCCATACACGTCGGTTTTCCTACATCTCTGCTTATTCTCACAACTCACATATTGGCACAGATCCTAATATTCTCACAGCTCTATATAGTACCAAGCTTTGTACCTTGCCTCAGCTCTATATATTGCCAAGCTTTGTACCCTGCCTCAGCTCTATATATTACCAAGCTTTGTACCTTGCCCAGCTCTATATAGTGCCAAGCTTTGTACCTTGCCTCAGCTCTACATATTGCCAAGCTTTGTACCTTGCCTCAGCTCTATATAGTGCCAAGCTTTGTACCTTGCCTCAGCTCTATATATGGCCAAGCTTTGTACCTTGCCTCAGCCTTGTATAGTGCCAAGCTTTGTACCTTGCCTCAGCTCTGTATAGTGTCATGCTTTGTACCTTGCCTCAGCTCTATATATTGCCAAGTTTTGTACCTTGCTTCAGCTCTATATATGGCCAAGCTTTGTACCTTGCCTCAGCTCTGTATAGTGTCATGCTTTGTAACCTTGCCTCAGCTCTGTATAGTGCCAAGCTTTGTACCTTGCCTCAGCTCTGTATAGTGCCAAGCTTTGTACCTCGCCTCAGCTCTATATATGCCAAGCTTTGTACCTTGCCTCAGCTCTATATATTGCCAAGCTTTGTACCTTGCCTCAGCTCTATATATGCCAAGCTTTGTACCTTGCCTCAGCTCTATATAGTGCCAAGCTTTGTACCTTGCCTCAGCTCTATATAGTGCCAAGCTTTGTACCTTGCCTCAGCTCTATATATTGCGAAGCTTTGTACCTTGCCTCAGCTCTATATATGGCCAAGCTTTGTACCTTGCCTCAGCTCTATATATTGCCAAGCTTTGTACCTTGCCTCAGCTCTGTATATTGCCAAGCTTTGTACCTTGCCTCAGCTCTGTATAGTGCCAAGCTTTGTACCTTGCCTCAGCTCTGTATAGTGTCATGCTTTGTACCTTGCCTCAGCTGCTGTATATTGCCAAGCTTTGTACCTTGCCTCATCTCTGTATATTGCCAAGCTTTGTACCTTGCCTCAGCTCTGTATATTGCCAAGCTTTGTACCTTGCCTCAGCTCTTATAGTGCCAAGCTTTGTACCTTTCCTCAGCTCTATATATTGCCAAGCTTTGTACCTTGCCTCAGCTCTATATAGTGCCAGACGTTGTACCTTGCCTCAGCTCTGTATATTGCTAAGCTTTGTACCTTGCCTCAGCTCTGTATAGTGCCAGCTTTGTACCTTGCTCAGCTCTGTATAGTGCCAAGCTTTGTACCTTGCCTCAGCTCTGTATATTGCCAAGCTTTGTACCTTGCCTCAGCTCTGTATAGTGCCAAGCTTTGTACCTTGCTCAGCTCTATATAGTACCAAGGTTTGTACCTTGCCTCAGCTCTATATATTACCAAGCTTTGTACCTTGCCTCAGCTCTATATATTGCAAGCTTTGTACCTTGCCTCAGCTCTATATATACCAAGGCTTTGTACCTTGCCTCAGCTCTATATATTGCCAAGCTTTGTACCTTGCCTCAGCTCTATATATTGCCAAACTTTGTACTTGCCTCAGCTCTATATATTCGTTTGCAAAGATTTAGATTCCCTCTATATATTTATACATATTTGTATTTCTCAAGCTCTGTGCATTCTCACAGTTCTATGTTCTAATAGTTCCATGTATTCCCACAGCTATGATATTCCCGTAGCTCTACGTCAGCGTTGCTCTGTACTGTTCCAGCTGTATATATTCCTATAGCTCTGTATATCCCTACTGCTCTATATATTTCCACAACCTTGTATTTCCTACGGCTCTGTATGTTCCCACAGATCTGAATGACCATAGTGCTATGTCCACGCAGCTGCGTATCCCGTAAGCTCTATATACGTTCCCACAGCTGGTAATACTCCCACGGCTCTGTATATTTCTACAGTTCTCTCCACCCCACTGTTCTGTGCGCCTCTTTCGCTCTGTATTTCCACACAGTTCAGCCTACATATTCCTTAGCTTATTCCCCAGATTCCACAGTTCCTTAATTTCTCAGTTTTAATTCCCCCCACTAGTGTTCTCATAGTTCCCTTCATTTCTGCAGTTTTATATTTCCCCACTATGTGTTCCCACAGTTCCCTTCATTTCTGCAGTTTTTATTTCCGTCGCTATGTGTTCCCACAGTTCCCTTCATTTCTGCAGTTTTATATTTCCCCACTATGTGTTCCCACAGTTCCCTTCATTTCTGCAGTTTTATATTTCCCCCACTCTGTGTTCCCACAGTTCCCTTCATTTCTGCAGTTTTATGTTTCCCCCACTTGTGTTCCCACAGTTCCCTTCATTCTGCAGTTTTATATTTCCCCCACTATGTGTTCCCACAGTTCCCTTCATTTCTGCAGTTTTATGTTTCCCCACTATGTGTTCCCACAGTTCCCTTCATTTCTGCATGTTTTATGTTTCCCCCACTATGTGTTCCCACAGTTCCCTTCATTTCTGCAGTTTTATATTTCCGTCCGCTATGTGTTCCCACAGTTCCCTTCATTTCTGCAGTTTTATATTTCCCCACTATGTGTTCCCACAGTTCCCTTAATTTCTGCAGTTCTATATTTCCCCCTATGTGTTCCCACAGTTCCCTTCATTTCTGCAGTTTTATATTTCCCCCACTCTGTGTTCCCACAGTTCCCTTAATTTCTGCAGTTTTATATTTCCCCCACTATGTGTTCCCACAGTTCCCTTAATTTCTGCAGTTTTATATTTCCCCACTTGTGTTCCCACAGTTCCCTTAATTTCTGCAGTTTATTTCCCCACTCTGTGTTCCCACAGTTCCCTTAATTTCTGCAGTTCTATATTTCCCCCACTTGTGTTCCCACAGTTCCCTTCATTTCTGCAGTTTTATGTTTCCCCCACTCTGTGTTCCCACAGTTCCCTTCATTTCTGCAGTTTTATATTTCCCCCACTCTGTGTTCCCACAGTTCCCTTCATTTCTGCAGTTTTATATTTCCCCCACTTGTGTTCCCACAGTTCCCTTCATTTCTGCAGTTTTATTTTCCCCCACTCTGTGTTCCCACAGTTCCCTTCATTTCTGCAGTTTTATATTTCCCCCACTCTGTGTTCCCACAGTTCCCTTATTTCTGCAGTTTTATGTTTCCCCACTCGTGTTCCCACAGTTCCCTTCATTTCTGCAGTTTATATTTCCCCCACTCTGTGTTCCCACAGTTCCCTTAATTTCTGCAGTTTATTTTCCCCCACCATGTGTTTCCCACGTTCTTTGTTTCTTCAGTTCTGTAAATTGATCCCTGTTGGTTTGATTGGCAGTTGAGGACAGTACTTTTCTTGGTCCAACCCGCAACCTTCGGATGTATCTTTTTCCTTGTCTGCCTTTTGGCCGACTCTGGGGAAAGGCCCTGTGACGGTGAGGAAAGACCCCCTGACCACAGGGAAAGTCCTGTTGACAGTGGGAAAGACTGTGACCCGGGATTCTCTTCAGAAGGCACTAAGATTTCAGGGCGAAAGCTTGGCCATGTCTGGAGTTGTGCTGTCTTCACCTGTCAGCGGAACAGCAACGAGAGAGTCTGCGGGATGCACACGGCCGTTGCTTGATGGTGGAGTTTTTGTCGGTGGGCTCTGCAGGCATCAAAGATGGGCTGGTGCACCCATGGGGACGCTCCCGTGGAGGTTCTGTCGTGTTACTTCCAGTGGCCATTACACAGTGGCATCTGCCAGGGAGCGATTATGCCCCTTGATGTCTTCATGGAATGCCCTGTGCGTGCCTGCACCCTATGTGAACACAGTCCGGGCTTCCAAGAGTGGTGCAGGATTGCTCCCAACCGGTTTGTTCCGCAGTTGAGGATAGTACTTCAGTAGGTCCCACCCGCACCTTCGGGTGTATCTTTTCCTTACCTGCTATGTGTTCCCACAGTTCTGTGATTCTTTCAATTCTGTAAATTGCCCAAGCACTACTTTCCCACGCAGTCCTTGCCACTGCTCTGTCTGTGCTGGGAATCGAAAACAGAACATTGTGATGCCTCATTTGAACGATGTTGCGTATGCATAGGAACTGCGTGAAGATGCAGAAAGTACCCAAATGTAACATCCTACGAGTATATTTTTTTTTGTGGAGACGGGAAACAGAGGGCAGAGATGGGTGGTGGGGTTGGGTTGGAATGGGGGGGAGGGGGGGGGGGGGGTTGGTGGTGTCGCAAGTTCACCCTGATTAATGAATGCTGTAGCACCGCGCGTGCGCGCGCGCATGCACGCACGCACCACGCACACACACACACACACACACACACACACACACACACACACACACACACACACACACACACACACTCCAAAATCATGAAATGTTAGGACATACACGTACCAAAAGATCATACAAATGAACGAAGATGACAGTACAGGACAGGTGAGGAGTGAGATGAGGTCGGAGAGAAAGGTATAGGGGTGGATGGGGACAAAGGCGGGAGAGAGGGGGGTGGGGGAAGAAAAAGTGAAAGCCCGAACCGAGAAAAGGGAACGCACAGAAAAAGACAATGTTCTGATGTGTAGAATTTTGAAGACTGCAACAGAGACGGCGCTCTTGGACAGTGCAGGGAGATACTATTTCTAGTAACACAACGGGAGCATGGATGAAATGCATGAGGAAAAGAGGTGGGATTGGTCAGGGAAGCGGGAGAAAGAGGGGGACGAGAAGAGGGGGGGGGGGTGTTGGGGAGGGCGTAAATATCCTTATATCCGAGTATATATATGTGACTGGTTGAATTAATCCGAATTATTCCGACATGGTGGCACCCCCGTCTGGATTACGTCTGATGGCCTAGCTGGGTGACGTAACAAGCGTAACCGTTGGATGACGTAACAAGCATAATCGCAGGATGATAACTAGCTTCATCGTTGGATGACGTAACAAGCATAATCGTTGGATTACGTAACAAGTATGATAACAGGATGACGTCACAAGTATAATGGCTGGGTGACGTCACAAGCATGCCTCGTGTGGCTTTTGCTCACCTGAAGACAGCCATCGCAGACAGCTTTTTGGACAATTCGGTAAATGAAAAATAAAAACCGTAAAATACACATTGAATTACTCAACGGTTGCGTCTGCCACGTGCATAGATGAACACACCGTCTGGGTGTGCATTACAAATACTGAGGAGCAGAAGGCGTTCAGTCCAACATGGTGTCCTCTCCAGCTTGCTCATGGCTGCACACTAAAAATTCATACGCTTAGGCCTTGCTTAAGGAGTCGAGTATTTATAGATTGTTTTGAGAATTTTGATTGTGTCTGAAAGTTGATTCTCCTCATTTTCTTTCATATGACCATCAAGGTACGAGCCGGGTGGTTCCAAGCAGACAGATTAACATCAAAAGGAATGGGACTATTTGGGCACTACCAGCTGGCGCAAAGATAAGGTCTTGGGTGAGTGCAAAGGCCTGAAATAATTATGACGTCAACTAAGGGGAAGGTCTTGTATTTGAAGATTGTGATTTCTTCGTTGAAAATCAAAATTAATTGATTAAATACAGAACAAAAAAATAGGAAAAAAAAAAAAAAACACGAAACAGAAACAACAGAGAGAGAGAAGAGAGAAGAGACAGACAGACAAGACAGACAGACAGGAGAGGGCATCGACAAAGCCACCAGGGGATCCAAACGTGCATGCATGAGACAGACTCGTCCTAAGCATATACATCAAGTCCAAAAGTTACACTTCTATTAAAGGTTGGTATAGTTGCCATTTTTCATGCAGTTTTTGACTTGACTTTACGCTTTTCGCAACTTGCTGTTCAAAGTTATATCTTGTCTTTAAAAAATGTAGAAAGCTTATCAAAATTGGAAGTTTTTTCTCTTGGTGCAAAATCCTAATTGTGGCGTGTGGTCCTTATCTGTATCCAGAATCTGGAAAGTTCGCAGGTTCTCCCTCCCTTCTCGCCCCTCTTCTCTCGTACCCCTTCCGTCCCCCTCCCTCAACCCTTTCCCCACCCCGCCACACCTTCCTCAAGCCAGCTAGCTATCCATTGCTGCCCAATCTTCTTCCCACCTGCACCTCCGATACGACCTGTGCCACCATTTTTTTTTAGTAGCATCGCTTCGTGGGGATTTCTGAGTTTCACATTTGTGGACTTTTTCCTTCTTTTTTTTTCTCCCTTTTTTTCTGTTCTTTTTCTCTCTCTTTTTCAAGGTATGAATTCGGGTAGGAGGTAGGTAGGGGTTAGTTATAAAGGGGGGCCGGGGATGGGGGGGGGGGTGGGAGGGGCGGGAAGGGGGAAGGGATATGTGGATTATAATGGTGACTGTGATGACAAAGACGTGATCGGGGGAAAGTCTGGCACTGAAACTGAAAGCGATTTGTGCGAGGAGCGATGCTGGCATCAGCATTTTTTTTTTCAAACCTTCGATGGAAAGCCTTAGGAATATATATAAGAACAGAGAGAGAGAGAGAGAGAGAGAGAGAGAGATAGGGGAGGGAGGGATGGAGGGAGAGGGAGAAGAGAGACGTGTCATTTGCGAGAAACAAGGTGCATGATTTACGTAACAACTTCTCTCGCTGAAAAAAACGAGCATTGGCCTTTCTCCGTCGCCCACCCCGCTAACGTTTCCATCTCCGACTCCCCCTTTCCCTCTGTGTGTGTGTGTGTGTGTGTGTGTGTGTGTGTGTGTGTGTGTGTGTGTGTGTGTGTGAAAGTGTGCGCGCGCGCGCGCATGCGCGCGTGTGTGTCCCAGCTCCATCGCTCAAGCACGCGAATGCACAGCAGTTTCGCAAGAATGTTTTCCGATCCTCTCTCTCTCTCTCTCTCTCTCTCTCTCTCTCTCTCTCTCTCTCTCTCTCTCTCTCTCTGCTTTTCTGTGTTTTCTGTGTCTTGTGTTGTTGTTTGTTCTTCTGGTCTCTGACTTTGTCTCTGTCTCTCTCGCTCGGGCGGTCGGTCGGTCGGTCGGTCGGTCGGTCGTCTCTCTCTCTCTCTCTCTCTCTCTCTCTCTCTCTCTCACACACACACACACACACACACACACACACACACACACACACACACACACACACAACACACACTATAAAGTATGTATATAATTATACGAAGTGCCTTTAGTAACATGGTGAATCTGTGTTTATAGTTTAAATTTTGCTCTTTCCTTTCCAAGGGACCTGGATAAACATGTGAATAAACACAGAGAGAGAGAGAGAGAAGCGAAAGAGAGAGAGAGAGAGAGAGGGGAGAGGGGAGGGAGGAAGAGAGGCTTCCAGCACAGACGGTGCGTTTCCCTAGCTCTTTTTGTTCTCTCTCCCGCTGTTACTGTAGGCCTGAGAAAGTGTGTTGACCAAGCTTAGTACATTTTCCTAGCAGTTATCCAAGCGATCTCAAAACTTTTTTTTTTAATTCAGATTACTGTATGGAACCTTAACAGATAGAGAGAGGGAGAGAGAGGGGAGGGGAAGGGAGAGAGGAGAGAGAGAGAGAGAGAGAGAGAGAGAGAGAGAGAGAGAGAGAGAGAGAGAGAGAATGAAGGAAGGCGAATGCTCGGTTTTTCAGCGCGAGAAATTGTTACATCAATCATGACCTTTGTTTCTCTCAAATGACACGCCTGTCCGTCTGTCTGTCTGTCTGTCCGTCTGTCTGTCTGTCCGTCTGTCTGTCGGGTTTCCCAGAAATTGGTTTGATTTATGCCCCCTCCCCCCTCCCGGAAATGAAAAAGATGTCAGTCGCGAAAATTGGAAAATGTTGAAGTGAATCGTTTTAAAAGTAGAATGTTAGCACTCTCGTGCAATAGCTTCCACCTGTGGGTATTTGTAATACTCTGTCCTTCTCGCCGAGTTTTGTGTGACCTTAAGGGAAAATCCCTCCACTTGGGAGGTAACAGAAAGAGTATAATCGGTTCCAGAACTGCGTGGACAACCTCGCGCTGTCTGGAACCGCTCATTGGGCAACAGTCAGCATCGCCAGGCTGAGGCTTAATCAAATGTGGCTGTAGTGGGTCCCCTCCCCCCCCCCCCCCAAAAAGAAAAAAAACGAAAAAAAAAAACACTGCAGATGTTTCAAAGCCAAATAAATCTGCAATTTATGATGCCGTGGAACCCAGACTTGAAAAAACAAATGATTCAAGAGAAAAAAAATCATTGTTATATTTTTTTCAGTCTGAATGAATATGCGCTGTTTAGATCAGATGTCTTGATTTCGTTCAAACTGTCTGTGCAGTAAATTCACAAAATCCTTGGTCCTTCATGCACCAAGTTTTTAATTTTAAGGGAAATAAAAACACCAAAAAAACAAACAAACAAACAAACAATGACTTGAATGATTTGTGAATTTCATTAAGTCCTCGAGTGAAAACGTGAATTCGTGAGTGTACTGGAATAGCCAGTGATTATGTTACTTTACTGGTTCACTGAATTTACTGATACATGCTTAATTATGTATTCAATTAAGAATTGTCTTTGAGGCTAAAGGTGTGATTGTGTGTGCGCGCGTAAACGCTCGCTCGCGCTTCTCTGTGTGTGTGTATGTGTGTGTGTGTGTGTGTGTGTGGTGTGTGTGTGTGTGTTGTGTGTGGAGAGAGAGAGAGGGGGGGGGAGAGAGAGAGAGCACACACACCACAGACAGAGACAGAGAGAGAGTTGTCTTTCTGTCGTTCTCTCAGTACAGGAGCTAATTCACAAATCTTCAAACTTTTTTTTTTGGATGGGTTTGCATTGTTTTATTGAAATTCTAAATTCAGTCCATCACTATGGTGTTTACTATTTATCAAAATTCTCTTGGACTCGTTCATATCAGATACATGTATTAGTCAACTATGGCAATCAAATGAATGGAAGAAATCAAACCTCCATCTTACGAGGAGAGAGAGAGAGAGAGAGAGAGAGAGAGAGAGAGAGAGAGAGAGAGAGAGAGAGAGAGGTTCATTTTGGCGGGCGCAGATGTCGGTTCAAATGTAGGTCACACCAAAACAAAACTTTTTAAAATCTGAAAGAAAGAAAAGAAAAGAACAAAAAATGAAAAAAAAAGAGATCTGGGTCATGGAGTTGAGAATTGAGGGGGAGGGGGAGATAACTTTTAAAACCACCCCATTCTGCTCTGTTGGGGATCCTGGGATTTCCATCAGCCGAATGCTAAACTCTCAAGTCACAGAGCATGATGTCGTGTGTGAAGTACAATATTTGGTCGCCTATATGGTCACGTCTTTCGGTCACATTTTTCTTTATTTGATCCCCCCCCCCCCCCCCACTCTGTTTTCCTTTTTTTTCCTGGTGTGTGTGTGTGTGTGTGTGTGTGTGTGTGTGTGTGTGTGTGTGTGTGTGGTGTGTGCTGTTGTTGTTGTTGGTTTGCTTGTTTGTTTGTTTGTTGTTGTTTTGGGGGGATATGCTATTTTGTTTTCCACACAGCTTACTGCTACCATTCTCACGCTACTCATGCCCGTTCCTCCTCCATACATAACCATACACTGACATCACTCATGCCCGTTCCTCCTCCATACATAACCATACACTGACATCACTCATGCCCGTTCCTCCTCCATACATAACCATACACTGGGAATCACTCGTGCCCGTTCCTCCTCCATACATAACCATACACTGACATCACTCATGCCCGTTCCTCCTCCATACATAACCATACACTGACATCACTCATGCCCGTTCCTCCTCCATACATAACCATACACTGACATCACTCATGCCCGTTCCTCCTCCATACATAACCATACACTGACATCACTCATGCCCGTTCCTCCTCCATACACAACCATACACTGACATCACTCATGCCCGTTCTTCCTCCATACATAACCATACACTGAGATCACTCACGCCCGTTCCTCCTCCATACATAACCATACACTGAGATCAGTCATGCCCGTTCCTCCTCCATACATAACCATACACTGAGATCACTCATGCCCGTTCCTCCTCCATACATAACCATACACTGACATCACTCATGCCCGTTCCTCCTCCATACATAACCATACACTGACATCACTCATGCCCGTTCCTCCTCCATACATAACCATACACTGGGATCACTCGTGCCGTTCCTCCTCCATACATAACCATACACTGAGATCACTCATGCCCGTTCCTCCTCCATACATAACCATACACTGACATCACTCATGCCCGTTCCTCCTCCATACATAACCATACACTGGGATCACTCATGCCCGTTCCTCCTCCATACATAACCATACACTGGGATCACTCATGCCCGTTCCTCCTCCATACATAACCATACACTGAGATCAGTCATGCCCGTTCCTCCTCCATACATAACCATACACTGAGATCACTCATGCCCGTTCCTCCTCCATACATAACCATACACTGAGATCAGTCATGCCCGTTCCTCCTCCATACATAACCATACACTGAGATCACTCATGCCCGTTCCTCCTCCATACACAACCATACACTGACATCACTCATGCCCGTTCCTCCTCCATACATAACCATACACTGACATCACTCATGCCCGTTCCTCCTCCATACATAACCATACACTGACATCACTCATGCCCGTTCCTCCTCCATACATAACCATACACTGGGATCACTCATGCCCGTTCCTCCTCCATACATAACCATACACTGGGATCAGTCTTGTGGCAGTCCCCCGGCACTGCAGTTCAAAGGGAGCAGCAGTACATATAGATCAGGTCGAATGAGGCAACCCATTGGAGGAGAGTCTGCACGGCTGCTGTTGAGTCTGAGTTAACTTTGGTGGTGCTCAGTAGTGCCAGTTGTAATCAAGCATACGCAGGACACAGCCAGTTAATGTGCCTTCTGACTGAAGATAAGCGATTGAAGATAAGTGATTGGAGAAAGTGATTGCTCGTTCATTTTCGTTGTAATAATCGTTTTGTATCTTGCCTGAAGAAGACCTAAGAGGAAGAAACGCGTCGTGTTTTGTCTTGTGATTCGTTTGTCCACGTTTTTTTCTGTTGTTGTTTTTTTCGGTTCACTAACATTTATTTAAGATTTGTCCCTTCTGACGATAATCATTGCCCAGTCACGGAGTCGACAAGAGTGAGCGTTCACCCTCCAGATGGCGCCACCAACGACAGTCGCCATTCGTTTGCATACAGGCCACTCCTTTTACACCCATTCTTATCATTTAAACGGTGAAGAAGCTCCGTGGTGCGTTCCATGTCATGTACCACTCACAGTGAAACATATTCTTTTGACGTGAGACGTAAGAAACACTTTACAGCAGACTTGTTCAGAGATGTCCCACCTGATGTGATCTTTGAATTTCTGACAGAGATCAACACTTTTCATCTGATCTAAGATTTTACAGAAGAAAGATTTTTAACAGAATTTCCGGCGTGTTTTTAGGTGTATTTAAAGAGTTGTGTGAATAAGGTTTTGTTTTTGTTTGTTTGTTTGTTTGTTTTTTAACGACCTGTGAGTTGACTTCAACGCGGTGCCAGCCCTGATATGCGATCGGCTGGGCTATAAGCAACATTACCTTTCCTGACAGGCGCCATGAAGTTAACGATACCGACGACTTGGAAACGACCTCACACGAGAGCTGGTATTTGTAATCCTAATTACATACAACAGCTTAAAATGGGAAAAAAAAATGTAAGTCAACCCAGAATTTGTATCTTTGAACCTTTAACTTAGCTGTGCTTGGAAGTGTCTTTGTGTGGTAGCTGAGTAGACAAAAAAAATGTTCCCGACCTGGGCCTGCATAGTCACTCAGTCTCTACTCAGACGGTCGTTATGTGGAGGTTTTAGCTGAACAGTGTCGTATCAAAACATTAAATTCTGGGTATAAGACAGACGAACGTGACAAACAAACAAGAAGTAAAAGTGAATATGAAATGAGGCAGGGAACAGTAAACACTAAACAGCAAACAAGCAGGGTAACTCTTGCTCCCACAAGGAAACACACCCACCCATGATTCCAAAGGAATGCTGCCTACGATACCGAGTCGCCCAGCGGATAACTGAATGTTGGCTTTGTTGTACTTTCAAGTTCTCTTGCTCAACAGTGAGAAAAGACATCTACTCCAGACGCAAAAGTTTATATAGAGGGAATGATACTTCAGAGTGTCGTGGTTCGGGGGAGGGGGGGGGGATGAATGTCCAGTATCTCGAATTTCAAATTATACAGGGCTGTAGGCAGGGCCAGTTTCTAGTTATGATTCAATTTTGACGATTCTAGATGCCAAAACTAAGATGAAATACTGGACGTTAATGAACGGTTCGAGAAGCAGTATATCCTTCGAACGGGGAATGCTTTGAAAATGCGCAGGATTCGCGTCCTGTTGTTCCAGGACACTGCTGTGTATCTTTTGATTAATGAAACATATGATTTTGTGGTAGATTTTTATTTTAAGTTAGATACTCGGCTTTCGCCTGGCTTTTTATTTTATAGTCCAGAGAGAGAGAGAGAGAGAGAGAGAACGACTTACAGGGGGGGGGGGGGGGGGGTTAGGAGTTCCGGGAGGGGAGGGGAGAGGGAGGGGACTTAAGGAGACAGGCAGAATGCGTCATGAGCCATTTCAGAATGTTGCGTTTCACAAATCAGCCATTAGGAATAGCGCCTTTTTTTTTTTGCTCTCTTGTCCCATACCCCATCTTACGAGGGAGAGAGAGAGAGAGAGAGAGAGAGAGAAGGAGAGAAGAAGAGAAGAGAGAGAGACCTCACAGAGGGAGAGGGTAGGACTGCTGGGAGGGGAGGGGGGGGAGGGGCTGAGTTAAGGAGACAGACAGAATGCGTAACGAACCATTTCAATGTTGCATTTCATAAATTAAGAATGGCGGAGTAGCGCCTCCTTTGCTTTTTTCCCCCATCACCACTCCCTCTCCCTCCACCTGCCCACCTCTTTCCCACCCTCACCTCATCCCCCACCCCCCTCTCTCCCCCCACCCTCCCCTCTCTCTCTCTCTCTCTCTCTCTCTCTCTCCCTCTGTGACGTCAACTCGCTCGTGTAGTGCATGTTCAATCTCTGCTGGGGCAGTTCGACATTCAAAAGAATTTTTTTTAAGTGACGGGGCGGGGGAGGGGGGTGGCAGTTGAAGGGGTTGAAGCGCGGCAGATGGAGGAGGAGAGGTAGGTGGTGGTAATTCCATGAGTAAAGAGCACCACAGCTACAAGAGAAGCTGACAAATGCGGACCAGAGAAAAAAAAAGCGAGCTGAAGAGGCGGGTGAGGGAGGGGGGGGAGGGGGGATTTGGGGGTGGAGAGAGCAGCACAGTCTGAAAATGCTCATTCCACAAGTCTGGGGCACTCGCCATTCATATCGCCCCGCCTCATCTCTAAACACAGCACAGCCCAAACGGTGTACAGGCACACAACTGAACCGCCTCCTTTACTTTATTTAGAGTTGTCTACCTTTGGGGAGCGGAAGTCTGACGAAACGATCCAATACCCCCCGCTAGATGGTCCGTCTTGTTTTCAGATTCACAAACTTCTCCCAATTAGCGCTCGAGCGGAAAGAGTTCGAAGAGGGAACACTCTTTAACGATTTTGCTGCGTGTTTGTAGGGACAGGAAGAGAACGGAAGACGTAAATTAGCACAATTTCGGATGTGTGATAGAAGTTGTTGTACGGTCACTCTCTTACTTCCGGCAGGATTTTTTTTTTTTTTTTTTTTTCCCGTTCTCAACGCCAGTTAGTTGGAAAGTCACTTCCATTTGTCTGAAACCATGACCTCCCTCGCCATTCTGTTGAATTTCTCACTTCTGTATCATTCTTTTTTAATCGAAAAGACATGGATAAAGAACGTTTGAACGTAACCACAAATACGTAGAAAATGTCGCATGGGCAAAAGGACATGAGCAAATGGACGCTGCAGAATGGACAGGTAATATTCGTTCTGGACGATGCGTATCACATTCACTACCTAGTCATCAGATTAAAGGTAGTCAGATTAAACACACACACACACACACACACACACACACACACACACACACACACACACACACATACACACACACACACCTGCACACACACGCACACACACACACACAACATACAACACACACCACACACACACACACACACACACACACACACAATAATATATATATAATATATATATATACAACATACACACACACACACACACACACACACACACACACACACACACACACCCCTCTGGAATATCATATATTGTGACCAGAACAAAGACAGGAGAATGAGACCACAAAGACCAAAAAAAGAAAAAAGAAAAAGAGAACAATTCACGACAGTAAACCTAGATCTGCACTAGTTATCCTCCAACGTTCTAGTTCTGCACCAGTTATCCTCCAACGTTCTAGTTCTGCACCAGTTATCCTCCAACGTTCTAGTTCTGCAGTGGTTATCAACCAGTTTCCGCCAGATCGCAATCAGAGCCAGAGACTTCTGCAGCTAAACTACGACGAGGGCAGACAATTTCAAATCATTGATTTTTTCAGACAGGCGGTGTGCTGGGCCACAACTTCGAATGCAAGTAAATAATCTGGGGAAAATTAAGCTTACGTTTCTAACCAGCTGCCGTGGTGCAGCGGTTACAGTTGCTGATTCCGGGCTGGGAGGGCTTGGGTTCGATTCCCACCCAAGCCGTTTATTTGTGGGACTTTTCAGCTCCGGTCAGCTCATGTACAGAGCTGAGCTTGGTGTGGGCTCAGCAGGAAAGAGTGGGAACCAGAGGGTCGAGTTTTGTCCACTTGATGGGTGTTTCTACGAGTATTGCTTCAGCTTCCTGACCACTAACACTGCAGGCGTCTGTATCTATCGGGTCTGGTAGGCGCCGCGAGACATGAAACAAAAAAAAAAAGGAAAAGAAAAACGTAGAGATGGCATGTACCACCCTCCCCCCCCCTCCACCACACACACACCACCCCACACACACACACACACACACACACACACACACACACACACAACTGACTAACTGACTGAAACCATTTACTGTCAGATTAACATAGTGTTGTACTGTACACACGCACGCACGCACCGCACGCACGCACGCACGCACAACGCACGCACACCCCACACACACACACACACACACACACACACACACACACCGGTC
>CM065746.1:10377215-10379715 GCA_033310375.1 Conus canariensis
AAGTTGTGATTATTTTAAAAGTTTACAACGTGCCCAGTCCCGAGTTCTTAGTTCATACCGATTGATGGGTCTATTTATTTCGTAAAAATGTATTTTCATTTCACTCGTGAATAAACAGGTATTTCACATTCTTGTTTCACACTACATGAAACGAGTCCAAACCGCTAACGCTGTGTGTGTGTGTGTGTGTGTGTGTGTGTGTGTGTGTGTGTGTGTGTGTGTGTGTGTGTGTGTGAACTCATTTGAGAGAGAGAGAGAGAGAGTTATACCTAAGGGCCGGTCCGCAGGGGAGATTATTCCCAAGCTTGCATAGAAAGCGTGAACGCCAACGCCAGTGTATGATGGGAACAGCCAGTGTTCCGGCGGATGATGATAAAAACATAAGCCCTCTCCATGGAGAATGAACTGGAAGCACAATTTTCTCTGGTCGGCAGTCGGCTACACACACATCCCGTGAGCTGCGAGAGAAGGAATGAGCGCAGCTGGCCGCCACACAGCGTGAGCCCAAGTGCCCGAGAAAATGGCGCACAGGCATAGCAGACCTCAGGTTGCACTCCGGAGGTGCAGAGTAGGCCGAAAAACGCTCTGCATTTTCCATCACTCAAACCTGCTTGTTCCATCTGTCAGAGGATGAACCCTCATTTTAACAGATTTTTTTGCACAGTTCGGCCAAGTTTGAAGCTTTTGGCATAATTGTTGATTTTCGAATACAAACGAAATCAACCCCGCCCTTTGTTTTGTTCAGCACTGCTCCCTCTCCATCATCCCCCCCCCCCAATCCTCCCCCACTCGCAGGATTTTCCTCCCCAAAACTCTAGGATCTTTACGCCCCACCAACACCAGGAGTCCACCAGTCACGCTTCTTCCCATCCCAGTGACATATGGCATTGAATTATTTTATTAACCTCATGATGCTCTCAGTGCAAAATCTTCACATAGAAATCGAAGGGGAAAAAATAAAAGAAAGAGGTAACTTTTTCATGTATTGAAGCGGCTTTATCACGAACTCTGAGATGCCTACTGTACTCTATGGAGGGTATGCATACGGTTTTCGGAAGTGGGAGGCCTACTTGTAAATATGTGGCCATACGCCACTATTACTTATTTAATTAAAAAGATACGCGTCAACACTTTTTTTTTTTTTAATGAATTACTGGTGTAAGACTAAGTTATCCACTTTTCAGGCGGACTTAAAATCAGCAGTCGTCTTGTTTATTTTTCAGCCAGCTCAGCGTGGAAGACATAACATGGATAGACAGAAGGCTTATACGGGTAAACACGATAACTCTTGTCTTATTTTTGTGAGTTTGCAGAGGAACAAGATCCTGTTTGATTCGGATGCAAATCAACCAAACCTTAACCCCTTTCTTGTCTTTCCATTTCCACTGCTGAGAGATAAACCTGCCTGTATAGTACCACGGCATTTATCTCCTACTAGGTGCGTGGCACCGGTCACATAACGTCTCTAAATACATGAAGAAACGCAAACATGGATCAGGCACGGAGTAAAATTTCAGTCGAATGAATATTTAGAAACATCATTTCGGGTTTGTCTTTTTGTCTATGAATAGCTTCGTCCTTCAGTCGCGAGCCTCTGCGAGGGAATTCCGCGCTTGCACCCTACTATCAACACGGGGGTCGTGGGCTGATGACAAAAACATGGACCCTCTTTCTAGAGGTGTATCTGCACTGTGTACCTCGGGGGAAGGGTGGGGAAGACAAAGCGATCCGGCGAAGGAAGGAAGGAGTGTGTGTGTGTGTGTGTGTGTGTGTGTGTGTGTGTGTGTGTGTGTGTGTGTGTGTGTGTGTAAGAAAGACAGAGACATAGAAAGACAGACAGACGAGAGAGAGAGAGGGGAGGGAGGGAGGGAGACAGACAGACAGACAGACAGACAGACAGAAAGATAGACACTTATAAGAATGGATATGGAGAGGCAGGATTTTTCCTCCTTTTCCTTCTATACACAATACGTTGAAGTTCTATACAAATGTGATTCTTATTTATAGTTATGAAGTATTGATCAATATAATTATAACGCACATATTGTGCAAGCAAATACGACCTGTTCTCACATGTAGCACCCGCCGGCGCTCAAACGCATGCTCACACTCGCATTCACAGACACACATGCGCGCACGCACACGCACACACACACACACACACGCGCGCGCGCGCACGACACACACACGCATACACACGCATACACACACACGCACACACACGCATACACACACACACACACACACACACACACACACACACACACACACACACACACACACACACACACAGTCATTAGTTCCTGATGTTTCTGAAGTGTGCACTGTAGTTTCCAATGAATATCTGCCAGATTCTGGGAGCGTGTTCTGAATTCATTTCTGAATGCAGTTCTGTCTCCAAAGTCAGAAGTTCGTTTTGACGTGATAACAAAACTAAATCATACGATACATCTTTTATCCGTTGAAAGCATATCCGTTGAAAGCATAATAGTTACCTTTT
>CM065746.1:10389715-10397215 GCA_033310375.1 Conus canariensis
CAAGCAGCACAGTCTATGGTTTGTTTTCTTAACGTTGATGAACTCATTAAATCTTGGATGCCAACAAAATAATGTTTGTCTCTATGGGATAGAAATGAGAAAGAGTTTTTTGTTTGTGTGTGTGTGTGTGTGTGTGTGTGTGTGTGTGTGTGGTGTGTTGTGTGTTGTTGTTGTTGTTTTTCTACTCTCCTCCTCCTCCTCCTCCTCCTTTGTCTTCTTCTTCCTGCTGTCATGGGTTTGACTGATGTTTGTCTTTTTGATTGATTTGGTGTGGTTTGGTTTGCGGTGGGGGGGGGGGGGGGGTAATTAGAGAGATGGTTTGATGGTAATCAAGGGAGGGGTGGGGGGAAGAAAGGGTGGGGTGAAGGGGGAGGGGGGGGGGCAGAATGCCCATTCAGCATGGCTCAGTAACTAGGCATGCAGCCACCGTCTTCGATAGGTCTAACAGGCGCTGCACCCTTGGGTGTTCTGTTAAATCAGAACGGATGCTACGTCATACAGAGAAACCTCTCTCCGACTACCTGCATAAATTTTTTATTTTAAAAAAAAAAAAAAAAAAAAAGGGGGGGGGGGAGGGAAAAAAAAAGAAGAAAATCCTGGGTCGTTCGAGAAGTCTATTAGGCGTCTTGATAGGACAAACAATAATTGAAGGAAGGGGCGGGGTTAAAGTCCTGAAAGTGAGGCAGTCTTTATTAGGATTAAACTGAATAAGACCACAAAAAAGTCCGAGGGAAAATTCTTTAAAATGAGAGAATCTTTATTCATGGGGTCTCATTGTTGAAAGAGGTTTTATTATAGTTTTCAAAACGACTTCAGTTGTGATCTGTTCAGGATGGTTTATGGAAGTAGCAGACGATTTAAACTAGCTTCTTTCGGAAACAAATAGGCTACACGCGGGCAGTTTTGCACGGTCTTTTCGTGAGTTTAATTTTCTGAAATCGCTAATCCTGTGGCCGTTTTAGGTCGGTGTTTGGTGTGAAACATAGAAAGCGCGAAATAGCCAGCACCTTTTCTTGTCCTGCTGTGACCGTCCCCCCATAGGTCAAGTCATGTTGTTTATGGTCTAGCCGACTGTGGGGGCCACGTCGGGGGTCGAAGCATGGTAAATGCAGGACTATGTAAATGCAGACTTTGTACCAAATGAAACGTGAAGATTGAAACCTGAAATGATTTAATCCCTGAAAGTGTAAGGTAGATCTGAAAGCAAGTTATACCACCAACCACGTAACCGTCCTGACAATAGATAAGTGAATAAATATATACAAGCATACATAAATATATACATGAATACATATGTACGTAGCTACCTATCTAGATACATGCACACGTACATATGTACATGTTGTGTGTGTGTGTTGTCTGTCTGTCTGTCTGTGTCTGCCTCTCTGGATCTGTGTGTGTCTGTGGTGTCTGTGTGTCTGTGTGAATAGCTTTGCGTGAGTGATTACGTGCTTGCCTCTATGTTGTGTGTGTGTGTGTGTGTTGTGTGTGTGTGTGTGTGTGTGTGGTGTGTGTGCGTGCGTGCGTGCGTGCGTGCGTGCGTGTGTGTGTGTGTGTAGTGTGGTTGTGTTGTGTGTGGTGAGGTGGAGGAGAGAGAGAGAGAGGAGAATATGAAAATAAATACAGTGTCCATGTTTTGCTTAAGTCCTTTACTGCTCTTTTATGAATCGCTACAAGACAAGCCTTTGAATAACATTGGGTTTTTTGAATAAGTGAGAGGTTCTTGACACCGCGACCCCCCCCCCCCCCCCCCCCCCCCCCCCCCCTCTCCCCCCTCTCTTCTCTCTTTTCTCTTATTCCTCTTTTCCCCGCTCACCTCCCCCCCTTCCCCACAAACACACACACCCACACACCACACACACACATTTAAACACACACCCTCTCTCTCTCTCTCTTCATCTCTCTTTTCTCTCTCTCTCCTTTTTTTTTAAAATTTTTAAACAACGTTTCTTCTTTTGTTTTTTTCTGCAGGCACTTTGGGGGCGGCTGTGCTGCTGCCCAACACTATATTATTATTCACTTTTTACTACCACTACACATTACCACTACACTCCTGCTACGTTCTGGGGCTTCCTGTACCCGTTGCTACAACTGCGCCTGGGGCGCAATGCTAGTCGCTGTTTTCGATAAGTGTTTCTCCTTTTTTCCTATTTTGTTTTCTTTTTTTCTTCTTTTTCGCTTTTTTTTTTTTTTTAATTGTCTTCTTTCCAAAAAAAAGGGAAAAAGGGGGGGTTGTTTTTTGGGTTTCCCCTCAGGTATCCCACGAACCTTAAAGAATTCCAACTTCCTCTGACCGTTTTTCCTGCTGCTTTTTTATCTTTCTGGCGGGAAAAAACCATGGCGAGACAACATTTTTCCAACTCCCGCTCTGTGTCTCCCCCCCCGCCCTGTTTTCTGTCCCCCTCTCTCTGCTGTCTTCTGTCGTTCCCTTTTTCCCTTCTCTTTCCTCCTCTCCCCTCTCTGTCTACCTTTAAAAAATCCCCTCCTGTCAGTATGCCTAGGGGCTTTTTCTATGCCTCACCTTTTTGTGTGTGTTTGTTTTGTGTGTGTGTGTGTGTGTGGGTTTGTGTGGGTGTGCCTCGTCTCGAAAAACGGGTTTTTGTTGCCCGGGCTGTCTCTGCGAGTCCCCTGTCTGCTGCTGTCTGCCTGCGTCCCTCTCTTTCCTCTGCGCTCCCTCTCTCTCTCTCTCTCCTCTCTCTCTCGTCTGTCTCTTTCTCTTGGTCTCGTCTCTTTTTTTTCCCCCCTTCTCTCTCTCTCTCTCTTTTTTCTCTGTATTTTTGTCTGTCTGTCTGCCCTCCCCTGTCCTCTCCTCGCTATCCTTCCCGCGCCCCCTCTCAAAGTAAAAGAGGGGGCCCATTGCTAGATCAAAACAAAATACCAAATTTTTATCTTAAACAAAACAAAGTCACAGACATAAAAAAAAATTTTTTTAACACTTTTAAAAAATTTTTAAAGAAATTTTACACCCATGACTAAAACGCACATGCATGCATTTTCCGTTCGGCTTCTCTCCTCTCTCCTCCCTCTCTCCCCCTTCCCCTCTCTTCCTCCTCTCTAAACCCCCCCAAAAAAACCCAAACACACCACAACACACCCACACAATTTAAAAAACACACACACACCACAACACACACAAAATATATATATTTATATTTTCTCGCGCGCCGCGCCCCCCCTCAAAACCCCCCCAAAAAAAACCCCACACACACACACACAACACACCCCCCAAAAAGGCGGCCAATTTTCTTTAACATAAAAACTTAACTTTGCCTTGATAAACTTTACCTACTCATTGTTTAATCGCAAAAAATATTGCTAAAGGAAAAGCTCAATCAAAAAGATAGGCCCGGGGGGAGGAAAAGGGCCCCGGGGAAAATTACAAAAACCCCTTTGGGGAATTTTATTTTTTTTTTGGGGAATTTTCCCCCCCCCTTGGGTTTTTGGAAAAAACCCCCCCAAACCCCCCCCCCCCCCCCCCCCCCCCCCCCCCAACCCCCCCCCCCCACCCCCCCCCCAAAACCTCCCCCCCCCCCCCCCCCAAAAAGGGGAAAAAAGATTGGGGGGAGTTTTTTTTTTTTATCATTTTTTTTTAAAAAATTTTTGCGGGGACAATTTTATGGTAGGTCTTAAAACGCTTTTTTTGGGGCTTTTCTTTGTTTTTTGTGAAAAAAACCAATTTTGGGGGTGGGGGCCGCTCTTTTTGGCCCCAACGAGACGGCTTGCTGGTGGGGGAAAAACCCCGGGTTTTTCCCCCTTCCCCGTTTTCCCCCTTGGGGGTTTTTCCCAATTCGCCAATTCCCCCCCCCCTCCCCCCCCCCCTCCCCCCCCCCCGTTACTCTTTTGCCCGATTTTTGGGGATCCCAATTCCCTTTTTTCCCGTTTTGGGCAGGGGCCCCTTTTGGGGGCCCAACCCCCCTTTTACCTAAAGGCCCAAAAAGGGCCCCCCTTTCCCTTTTCCCCCTTTTCCTTAGGAAACCCCGGGGAAAACATTACCCCGTTCTTTTAAAAAAAAAAAAAAAAAAAGAAAAGCAGGTTAAAAAGCAAAAAACCCCTCGACACCCAAAACCTTGCACCCCGCGTCCCCAACCCCCCTTTGTATGTGCCTTTTCAGACTTTTTTGGGGGTGTTTTTTTTATTTTCTTTGCTGGGGGGAAAAAAAGTTTAAAAATTTTTTAAAAAATTTTTTAAGTAATGGGATTAGGGGAACCCCTATTCCCCCCCCCCCTTTTTTTTTTTTTTTTTTTTTTTTTTTAAAAAAATTTTATTTATGAAGTTGGGTTCGGGGTTTTTAAAAAAAAAAAGAAAACCTTATCAACAAATCTTTTTCCCCCTTGGGGCGCGCGCAGGGGCGCCCCCCACAAAACCACACACGAAACACACACACAAAAACCCCCACACACACACACACCAAAAAACACAAAGCACCCCCCACCCCACGCGCGCGCCCCCCGGGGAGGGAACGCCCAAAGGGGGAGGGTCAGGGGGGAGGGAGAGAGCAAGCGCACTCGCAAATTTTTTAGCTTATCTCAAGAGCACTAATTTTTTTTTTTTTAAAGGGGCAAAGCAAAAATGGGGAAAAAGTGTTGGGGTAGGCCCCAAAAAAAGGGTTTTTGGTGGGTAGGCAAAACGGAGAAATCAAACCTCAAAAGGGGCCCCCGAGGATAACTGCAACCCCCAAAAAAAACTGGTGACCCGGGAAAATTTTGGGGGAAACCCGGGCCCGGCGGCATGAGAAAATCAAAATTTCCCCAAAAAAACCCCCCGACCAAGCAGAGGGGATGAAGATTTTCAGGGCAAAAAAAAAGGGGAAAAAAAAATTTTTGGGGTTTTTCCCCTGCTGCGAAACAGAATTCCTTTTGGGGGGGGGGGTTCGGGCTGTTCCCCTTTTGGGAAATTCCCAAAAAAAGTCCAAAAGGGGGTTTTTAAAAGAGAATTACTATTACAGACTTTTTTAAATACCTTCGAAGTGGTTTTATTTTAAACATTTGGAAAAATTTTCCACGTTTCTATAAATTTTAACATTTACATGCGTTTTTTGGATTTCATTTTTAAAAAAAGGAAAACTAAGTATTTTTTTATCCCGGTGCCTTTTTAAAAATTTTTTTTTGGTGAAAAAAAAAAAAGTTTTCCCCTTTTTTGGGGAACCCCCCCCAAAAAGGGGGCCCCCAAAAATTTTTTTGGGTTGGGGAGAGGTCCTTTTTTTTTCCCCCCCTTTTTCCCTTAAAACCCTTTTTTTCACGTTAAAAAATTAGCGTTTAAAAAACCCCCTTTGCCCCCGGGGAAAAGTCCCCCCCAAACCCCCCCATTTTTTTTCCCCCCCCTCCCATCTTTTTGGGGTTTTTTTTTACCAAACCCCCATTTTCCCCCCTTCCCCAAAAATTTAACCCAAATTTTTAAAAGGGGAGAAGCCCCCGGGGGGCAATTTTCCCCCTCATTCATTTTAAAACCACTCACAATGAAAGGTATTCTTTTAAGAAAGTTTTTGGGCTCGCAGGAGGGGGAAAACAAAAAACACTTAAAAAAAAAACTCCATGGAAAAAATTTGGGGTTTTTAAAAAGGCCCCACCTGTGGTGGGTCTTTGAATTTCTGAAAGAGATCAAACCCCCTTTTTAACTGATCCCCGGGTTTTTTGGTAAATTGAAGGGGGGAGGGGGAAAATTTTAAAAAAAAAAAAAAGGGGGAAAAAGTTTTTGGGGGTTTTTTTCCTTTTCCCATAAGAAAACCTAAAAAAAGGTAACTTTTTTCAAACCTTTTGGGGGAAAAATTTTAAACTTGAATAAAAATCAACAAAAAACCCCCGACCCCCCAAACTAATAGGGGGGGGGGGAAAAAAAGGGCCCCCCCAAAAAAGGGGAAAATCTCAAAGTAATGAATTGGGGGGAAAAAATTTTTGGGGGTTTAAGGGGGGGGGGGGAGGGGGGGGAATTTTTTTTAAAAGGGAAAAAGGCAACTGGTTTTTAAAAAAAAATTTACCCGATTGGGGAAACTCTTCACTAGCGCATAAAAGGGGGGGGATCGCAAACCCTTTTTAAAAGGGGGAATTTTTTTTTTTGCCTCCCGAGGCCTTCGTTTCCCCCGGGGCACCCACAGGGGGAAAACCGGGGGGGGTTTTTCGGGGGTCCTGGCGTCCCCAAAAGAGACACACCACATTTTCCCAAAAAAATGTGGGGTTCCCCCCCCCCCCCAGTTTTTAAAAAAGGGGAACCAAAAAACAACCCCCCCCAAAACCCCCAGCCCCAAGAGAAATAAATGAAACCAAAAGAAAATGGGGGGAAAAAAAATTGCTGAAAAATAAAGACATTATGCAAAAAATAAAAAATAAGGGGACAATCTTTTACCCTTTTTCTTTTAGGGTTCCCCCCCCTTTTTAAACACCCCTTTTTTTTTTGGGTGGGTTTTCCCCCGCGGAGGCTCAAAGATTGCCCCTTTTTTTTTATATTTTGCATAATTTTTTTTTTTTTTTTTCACAACTTTTTTTTTTCCCCCCCACACTTTCGTTTGTTTTTTATTTACTACTCTTCGCTGGGTGCTTTGGGGGGTGCTATTGGATTCTTTTTTTGCACTCTTGGTGGTGAGAACACCACAGTATTATGGACTGTGGTGTGTCTCTATTTGACGCCAGGAGCGCAGACACAACCAGCCGTGTCTCCCTGATGATCCGACCCAGCCGGGACGAAAGGCCTCGGGCAGGCAAAATACAAATATATCTGCCTTCAAAAGGGATTGCGATGGTTCCCCTTATGCAGCTAGTGAAGAGTTTTCATATCTGTAACATATTTTCTTAATTTCATGTTCCCATTTTCTCCATCTTCAAATTCCGCCACCTCCCCCCCCTCCTTAAGTCCAAATCTTTGCCAAGTCATTACTATGAAGGTAGTTCAGTTGTTGGCCTGCGCTTGTTTTTCCCCCCACTATTAGATTGTTCGTCTATGTATTGTCTGACTTTATTCAAGTTTAAAAGGCTGTGCCAGTCTTGATAAAAAGTTACTCTGTGTTAGGTTTTCTTATGGGAGCAAAAAAATACCCAACTTGTTTACTGTTCAAGATTTTATGGCAGAACGATTTTTAACAAGACTTCCAGTGTGTTCTTAGCAGGTGTATTTTTAAAGGATTTTGTGAATGAGGTGTTTGTTTGTGTGTTTGTTTTTGCCTTGTGAGTTGACTTTGATGTGGTGACAGCCCTGACATGGCCCTTTGCGGTCGGCTGGGCTGTGAGCTACATTACCTTGCCTTACTCTTGGACCATCTTTCTCTGTCAGTCGAACTTTCCCAGTGCGCACACACATGTGGTAGGCTTACATCCAACATAGGCCGGCTGACAGTAGCGACCCAGTGTGTCCACCACTGGGGTAGGCGTATAACTCCACGGCCTGCACATAGCATGTACCACGAGCAATGCCATTGTTGTCCATGGCAGCCCGAGGTCTGACTCTAATCAGTTAAAAAGCGAATTAGTCTAATTGGAAAGTTTTGTGTTCACGCTGGCAAAGATTCGAGCG
>CM065746.1:10402215-10420136 GCA_033310375.1 Conus canariensis
TGTATTTGTTTATACATTTATTTGTCTGTCAAGCTTTAACTCTGGTGTACTGTAATGTCGTGTCTTTGGACACACATAGTGACGCTGCCTTAAAAAAACTAAAGCTGGAACTGTTACAAAAAAGAGTTTTTCTTACCTATGCAGGCTAGTGTGTGTGTGTGTGTGTGTGTGTGTATGTGTGTGTGTGTTTCTCTCTGTCTCTCTGTCTGTCAATCTGTCTGTGTCTGTGTGTTTTTGTGTATGTATTTGTGGGTGTGGGTGCGTCTGTATGTGTGTTTGCATGTGTCTTTGTGTCTGTTTGTGTATGTGTGTGTGTGTGTGTGTATATGTATGTGTCTGTGTGTGTGTCTGCATGTGTGTGTGCGTGTATGCATGCGCACATGCGTGTGTTAAGCGCATGCACATGCACATGCACATGCGCATGTGTGCACTTATTCTCGTACAGCTCACTGACTCAGGCTCACTGACTGGTCGTTCTCTGTCTCTCAGGGGAGGTGGACCTTCTGGAAGCTGTGGAGATAGGGGAGGCCAAGGAGGGCGTGTCCTTGGCCAAGGGCTTCTGCTCCCCACGCGCTCTGAGGGAGGGGGGCCCAGTGGACGAGGGCTACCCGGATCTGGCCTACAGGATCAACAAGCAAGCTCAGCTCAGGGTGGATCTTCAGGATCTCCATAAGCGGTTTTCAGGTGAGTAACAACATTTGTTAGCATGCAGTTTGGGAAGAGGCTAGGAGAGGTGTGTGTGTGTGTGTGTGTGTGTGTGTGTGTGTGTGTGTGTGTGTGTGTGTGTGTGTGAGGGGGGGTGGGGATGGGAGGGCTGGTGGAGGGTGGAGAGGAGGGGGAAGGGGGAGAAGGAAGGGAGCGGGGGATGGGAAGGCTGGTGGAGGGGGCAGGGGTCTTAGAGGTTGCCAGTAGAATTGACAAGAACTGTCAGCTTTAGAGTGGACCACCCTTTGGTCTTTTTATCAGGAGCTTGATTTTGTTGTTTTCACCTGAAAGACTTATCACTCATGTCATCTTGTATGATCATGGTTGGAGTGTGTATGTGCATACGCACCACCGCTTGTTTTGACGGGGTGGGGTCAAGCTTGCGTGCATGTGTGGGTCTTACCTGTATTGTGGACATGTTTGTTCATTGAATTGACAATGTCTGCATGTGTTACTGTTAAGAACGCGTTCTCGTAAACAGGTTCGTTAGACATAGTTTGTCGTTACAGTTATCGTATTGAAGTAACATTGTCATTTCGCCGTATTGCAGTTATTGTTATTTTGTTTTAGTATCCTTCAGTATTGTTATGCATTCCATTGCATTGTTAGTGTATTGCATTGCATTTTTTGTATTCCCAGTTCTTATAGAACAGGGAGTACTTTACAATGGGAACAAAGAAATGCTGTCTGTCAGTCTGTCTGTCTGTCTTTCTGTCTGTCCGTGGTCAAAATGTGTTCCACTTGCACCAGACAAAACTTCTGGGCTGATCTTTCTGAAAATTTGTAGGTATGTTCATTATGGGTCACGGATGGTGCCCGATGTTTTATTTTACCAGAATAGCTGTTACTAACAGCTATAACGGCCCAAAATAGTTTTTCTTCTTTATGGAATATCTCTGAAAGTACTTCGCGGAGTTCTTTTCTCAGTGATGAAATTTGTTACGAGGCATGTTTGATTGTGACGTTGTTTTTTTTATTATGACGCGAGTTTGATTGTGACTTTTTTAACACGTGTATTCAAGATAGATCAAAACTGGGAGTATGTTTATATGCTTTGCATCTTGTCTGCATCATATTTCATTCCATTGAATAGTATTACATTGCCTTGTATTGCATTGCATCACATGGCATCAAACTGTACTGTACTGTACTATAGTACGTTGTGAAGCAGTGTATGTTGTGTTATGTATTGCATTGTGTAGTGCTGTTCCTTTCCTTAACATTCTGCCTGTGTATTTTTTTGTTTGTTTTCCTACCAACATGAATTTTAAGCAGAACTGTGCGTTATTTGTTTTCATGGCCTTTTGCAGGGAGCTTCCCCACGGACTTTTCCATCCTGGCCACCATAAAGCCCAACAAAGGGAGGAAGGGAAAATACTGTCCATCTACGGCGAGGAGAGCGCCAACGAGTTGCTTGCCTTGAAAGTGGGCAGAAATTCGCAGCTTGTACTCAAAGACGCCAATGAATTGCCCGCTGACCCTATCCCTCTGGGTCTTGACCTTTCTGACGGAAAGTGAGTGAACTTGGTCATGACCGTGATGATGATAATGAAGATGATGGTGACGATGAACCGCAGTAATAAGAATAAGAATAATAATATTGCATTTATGTAGTGCCTTGCCAAAGGTCCTAGGCGCTGACAACCCACACTCTGGTGTATGCAACGGGCTGCCTACCTAGGTAGTAATATTAATCAAACTATATCTACACATCCAAAGAAGAGAGTCAAGGTAAATACCTTGACATTACTTCTGTGTGGAAAAGCACACATACACACACACAAACACACACCACACACACAACACACACACACACACACACACACACACACACACAATACACACACACACACACACATACACACACACACAACACACACCACACACACACACAACCACACACATGCACACATATGCGTGCACACACACATGCACACGGACACACACACACACGCACGCACACACACACACACACACACACACACACACACACACACACACACACACACACACACACACACACACACACATCACACACACACACATGCGCACGCACATATGCACGCACAACACAGCACACACATGCACACACACACACACACACACACACACACAATGCACATACGCGCACACATACACACACACATGTGCGTGCACACACACACACATACATGCACACACACGTACACACACATACACACACACACACACACATACATGCACACACACGTACACACACACACACACACACACACACACACACTCTGACAGACTCTACTCAGACTAGTGCTGTCCAACTCTCTCTCCCACAACCCCCCCCCCCCCCCCCCCCCCAGACAAGCGTTGTGTGTGTTGTCATCAGTCTCAATCCAAAGATGTCAGTCATGCAGTCTGAAACAATTATGTGTGTGGGTCACCTGAGTGGGAAGGCCATTGAGGTGGAGAAGCTGACATTTGGTAGGAACCCCACCCTCTCATAGTGAACACCAACGACAGTGGCACCAGAAGGACGTTCATCTGGTGACTTTTGTTATTATAGTGGATGATTGATCATCATGCTTTTGTTTACATCGTCACAGGCGTATATCAGCACAAGAGTTTTCTTATGTTAATCATTGTTTATGTTATGAACTATGAACAAATTTTGAAGAAAAATCACTACGCTGCCAATCAGAAGAAACAAGCAAATGACACAGACATGTTTGCTTCTTTTTTGTTTGTTTCTTTTGTTTGGCAGCATAGAGTTGATTTTAACATGGTGACAGCCCTGATATGGCCCTTTGCGGTCGGCTGGGCTATAAGCAACATTACCTTACCTTACCTAGTCATTTTGCTTTTTAAGTTTGTTTCATTTCTGCCTGCAGTCACCTCACTTTGAAACAAACTATGAACAAGTGATGTTCTTGTCAGTTGATCCCTTTTTTCCCTATTAATGCTCTCCCTTTCAAACGACAGTCATATGCAGGGTACGGTGACAATGAAGCTGCTACGGTTAATGACTGATTGTTTCCCTCCAGTTCTTCGCCGATGTAATGTTTTCGTTGTACAGCATGGTAACCCAGGTAACCCGTTAATTGTAGACCATGTGCACAACAAAAATAACTAATCTGCAACTCCAACAGGTCTTGTTCCAAGAGTCTAGCAAGAGTTATCTCCCTTTTTACCGTGTTGGCTATGGACAGGTTATAATTGCAACGTTGTACTTCTGTGGCCATCGCAATGCTGAGCTTTAACGAGCCAGACCAACCAGCACAGGACTGCTAAGCTGGGACGTTGAGGTTGCTGGACATTTTTTGCTTTTTCATGTTGCCTGACCAGTTCATTAGAACATGTCTGGCTGTTAAAAAAAAAAAACTGGTGTGTGCAAAAACATCTGTGTGCAAAGCAAAAACGAAGCAGGTCTTGCATAACTCATTTCTCGGTCACAGAGTTTAGTTAGTAAGGTGGCACTTGAAGGGAACCAGCGAAGCACCGTGCCCTCTGGTATATTGGATTTACTGACAGGTGTGCTTGTGCTGTGTTTCACATGTCAGAGTCTGCATGCCATTTGTCGAATCTCTACTGTGGAAATGTTTAAGATACCACCTGGTCAACTGCAACTGTAAAGCAAATTCACCCAACTCTGTTTTTAGGCACAAGTGGCAAAGCTGGTGAATGTTAGAATCTCCAATCGGGGGCCGGAATAGCCTAGTGGTAGAGTGCCGGACTCGTAATCTTGGGGTTGCGGGTTCGAATCTCCACCGGGCCGTTTCGGTACAGGGGGAGTTTTCCCTTAGAGTTAACATTCGTTCTGACTCCATTTCCCATACAGTCCTTCGAATGAGACTATAAACCGAGGTTCTGTGTGTGAATGCAGGCATAACATCTTGCACACACGTAAAATCCCATCACCAACTTTCGGAAGAGAAGGCCAGTTTGGCCCTTGGTATGGATGATACATTACACATAGCGTGCACCTTCCCTGAAGATGGAGTATGGCTGCCTTAATGGCAGGATAAAAAACGGTCATACACACAAAACTCCACTCCCTTTGTTGGGTAGATGGGATTAATTCATGCCTGTCTATACAGGGAGTGTCCGCAGGAGTATCAGCCTGCGTGCGCAGAAAAAGAAAAAAAAAAAAGGAGGAAAAAAAAAAGAATCTCCAACCCTGTTGTCACTTTCCGTGGAATGTTGCAGAACCAGATTTCTGATGACTGGTTGGGTCTGATGACCCCTGACTCTCTCTCCTAGAGCTGTCTTTGCATGCTGGGCAGGCATGTCTCCCCTAAATCAATGGGGGTTTAAAATCCCATCGGCTGCCTTCGCCTAGTTTAACCTACCTGTGAAATTTGAAAGGAATATTAAGTAACTGCCTGCGTTTAACATGGACAGACAAATTACAAGACAAAACAATGCGTTTCGACCTCTTAGTCTTCTTCAGGCTCGATAAACAACATTCAGGACAATGAAAACAAAGAACAAACAATCCCTTATCTTCTCAAATTCAGTGCAAGATAGGTGTTGAATTCAACACCCATCTTGCGCCGAATTTGAGAAGGTAAGTGATTGCTCATCCTTTGTTTCCATTGTCTTGAATGTTGTTTGTCTTGCCAGAAGAAGACCAAAGAGTTGAAACGGTCGTGTGTTTGTTTTGTAATTTGTCTGTCCATGTTAACCGGCAGAGTTCCTTTCAATTCCTTCAAAAATTTGTTTCATCATTCTCCGCCTGCAGTCATCTCACTTTGCAGCTACCTGTCAAAGTCCAGGCATGTTTTCCTCCTATTGTGGCTGCTGTCCAATGTGAGCCTCTGCTAGGAGATGCAGGTGAGAGCTAGGTGTGGAAGGGGGACCAAAGAGGGAAAGGTATCCAGAGGGCTCAGACAGTTTTATTCACTGTCAGAGGGGCAACTCCTCTCCTGTCGTTCCCTTGGTCCCTTGGAGTGCTGAAGTATATGCATGCAAACATAAACATAAACACAAAGCCACGTTCACATGCCTTGTACACATGCACATACACACACACGCACATGCATGTGCACACGCATGTGCACGCGTGCGCACACACACACACACACACACCACACACACACACACACACACACACATTCATGCACACACACACACACACACACACCACACACCACACACACACACACGCATGCACATGCACACGCATGCACGCACGCACACACACGTACACACACACGCACACGACACACACACACAACCACACACACACACACACACACACACACACACGTACATACATTCATGCACACACACACACAATACACACACAACACACACACACACACACTCTATCACACTCACACATTCACATACATACACACAACGCACACACACATACATCACACTCACACTCACACACACACACACACACACACACACACATCCACACACACACACACACATGCCCACACACACTCACACATCCACACACGCACACACACTCACACACACACACACACACACACACACACACACACACACACACACACCAACACACACAGGAACAGACCCAGACCACTAATCCAAAACACTCTTGTTTTTCATTGCAGCTGGCATCGTATAGGGTTGAGCATAAAAGATGACACGCTCACTGTGATTGACAACTGTGAGCAAACCCAGGAACCAATCAGAATTGGTCGTTCCATGCCACCCACGAAGTTTGAAAGAAAGGGAATTGCCTTTGTTGGCTATGAGGTGTTGGACGGCGATTTATACAAGGTAGATATAGACCTTTATCACTTTGTCTTCTTAAAGTAAGTAATGGTAGTTTCAAAAAGTGTGATTGTGTGTGTGTGCGTGTGTGTGTGTGTGTATGTGTATGTGTGTGTGTTGTCTGTTTGTGTGTGTGTGTGTGTGTGCGCGCATGTGTGTGCATGTGAATGCATGTGTGTGTGTGTGTGCGCACACATGTGTGTGTGTTTGTGCATGTGCGTATGTGTGTGTGTGTGGGTGCTTGCATTCTTTAGCTTAATACATTCTCTGTATTTGTTATTAAAAAAAAAAAAACGATTATCAATTTTTTTTCATTCATAGGGAAAGAGATATGTAATTAAAGCAACTGTGTAATTATCATTAAATAAATGCAATCAATGTGTATGCTGTGTAGTGTAGTGTAGTGTAGTGTAGTGCAGTGCAGTGCAGTGCAGTGCAGTGCAGTGCAGTGCAGTGCAGTACGGTACTGTATGGTATAGTACAGTACAGTACAGTATAGTATACTATACTATACTATAGTATACTATAGTACAATATGGTATAGTATAGTAAAGTACAGTATTGTAAGGTATTGCACTGCATTGCATTGTATTATATTTTACTATACTGAATTATATTGTAATGTGCTGTGTGGACGTGCAAACTTTTCTAGATCTGATTATGTCGGCGCGTTTGCTTCCGTGCTAACATTTCATGACCAATGTGCCACCGGAAATATCAATCAGTATCCACTTATGTGTTGGCAATCCCATGATTCACCATTCGCATGTATATTAAGAGGTTGGAAGATGCTGAAAGAGAGGGTCGGGAAAGGGGGGTGGAGGGGGGGGGGGGGGGGTTCTTCATGTGAAACCTGCTAAGAAGTGGTGTATGACATCTTTGTTTTAAAGATAAGCAGCATTATGTACTTTTTGTTGTGTAATTACAACCATGTTAACATGTCATAGTTGCCATTTGATGTATACAGTCAAGTACAGTTTACACACACACACGCACGCACACGCGCACGCACGCACGCACGCACGCACGCACTCACACACACACACACACACACACACACACACACACACACACACACACACACACACACACACACACACACACAGATATGCTGCAAAAAAATGAAGATATCAAGAAGAGATCAAATGGTCCAAAAAGCATCATCCAGCAGATGTGAAAAGATGTCAGTTTCAAATCAAATTCATTCAACGGCATGTTCAGCAGAAGTGTAATATCTCTCAAACATTCATTGATATTGGATTATATTCGCATTTATGTGCATTATACTGTGAATGCGTAGGAGTAAGTGAGTTATTCACACATACGTAATGAAAGAAACATTCTTTCCATTTAAGTTCACACCTCTGGGAAGCTGTCAGACAGTTTATTAACCCTTTCAACTGTACCCAGTTTACAGCTTAGGCAGCCTTTCTTGTCTGGCTGATCTGCATGAATAGCAGGGATACTGCACTTAGACTTTAATATCTCAACATTATTTTGCCAAGAGGCAAACTTATTCACATAATTTTTGCCAAGTAATTGTACTACAAGATACTACAATTTCACGTAATGTTTTTTTTTCTGTTTGACATGATTTGGACTTTGATATTTTGACAAACAAAAGCATTGTTTTTATTTTTACATGAATAGATTACTTCATTATTGATACCTGGAGAATTAGTCTTCCTAGACGTGAAGAACTACACACTGATATAACAAAATTAATCTTTTAATGACATGTTAAAATTCTATAGATATTATATATCTTTGGACTTACTATGGTTTGATAAACTCGAACATTGATTTTACTTCTTTTTTTTTTTTTTTTTACCAAACCCTGTGTTTGAATGCAGATAGTAAACTCGGTCCAGTGACTTCAAAATGTTATAAACAGATCTTTTTTATTTTTTTTTCTGTTTCAAGTTTGAAGCCTGTTACTTTCACAGTCTTGGAATGTTACCAGTTTTAGTACAGGTCTTTCGCCCTGTTCAGGTTCATTGCACAGTTCAATGGCATCCAAGCATTGCTGAGATGCATGGTTGAATGAGCTATAGTCAGCTGATCACACAGTCTAAAATCTACATCTTTAATCCTTAGAATATCAAATAATATGATCAAAATTCATGAAAAAAGGAGGTGTCTATGAAATTCAGCAGATAATCATACAATTTAAGAAAACATACTGAAGATCAAGAATTGAAAAAAAAAAAAAAAAAAAAACTGCAGAAGACTACAAACTGATCAAAATTCAGGATATCAAAGATCAGCTGAAGATGGGCAGAAGACCACAGATTTGCTAGAATCCTTGATAAATACTTGCCATACACGCATTGCAAGCACTTTGTGTATTATATATCTTCATCAGGTCAAACGCTGCAACTGGCTATAAAAATATCAAGTGATTCAAGTCCTGGTAATGTGATGACTCTTAATGACTCAAATTCTCACATTTCCTCCACAGGGCCTTGTCCAAGATCTGATAATCACCGACAATCCTCGCTCTGCCAATATGATCTGCGAAAGATACGCCCCAGACTGCAGTATGCCTCTCCCCTATGGCGCTGTGTATACATCTTCTGGGTCTTCCAGTCGACTCTTCAACATGTCATCATCCTCCTCCGGCTCTGGTTCTTCCAGCTCTTCAAGCTCTTCCAGCTCTTCAAGCTCTTCAAGCTCGTCAAGCTCAGGAGGTGGAGCGGGTGGTCGCGGAGGCAGGGTACGTCTGGTTTGTTCCATGTGTTTTAACTAGAAGGGCACTAGGGAGAATGCGAACCTCAGCAAAGACCAACCAGTCCTGGATCAGGGTTGTAATTGAGATTAAATCTTCAAAGTTTAACCCCTGCTACAACATTAAATCTTCAAAGTTTAACCCCTGCTACAACATTAAATCTTCAAAGTTTAACCCCTGCTACAACCCTGATCCAGGACTTCAGAGTTAACCAGGTGACATACAAAAGCGGTCAGCTTTGCGGATCCCAACTGAGACGTCATGGGTTCGATTTCTTTTACAGCCATGTATTTGAGGGATTTGTCTGCCCTGACCAGCTCTGACCCAGAGCTGAGTTTTCTGTGGGCTCAACTAGGAAGACTGGGACCATACAGCTGAGATTCATACACTTAATGAATGTTTCTTTGAGAGTGTTGCTCAAATTTCTGACCAACACAGCAGGTGTCTGTATCTCTCAGGCCTGGTCAATTCCAGGCTATATTTTGAAAGCAAGCGTAGAGCACAGCCCTTTCAAGCAGTCTCAGATCAGAATGGAAATCCTTACCATCATCCTCATCCTGACTTGATCCCCCCCCCCCCCCCCCCCCCAAATCCAGTTCTGTGGCCCTTCGTGTACGTTTTCGGATTCTTCAGTTTTTCTCATACTTTTTGTGAAATCAAGAATTATTCAAGGTCTGGCCAGAGGAGGATTCAAAATGGCGCCAAGATTTATTGTGCAAAATACCAGTTTAGTGAAAAGATGGGCTTTTCGGTCCGACACAGTTGTAAAGAATAAAATACATTAATTTTTGTGACTTCAGTGACGTATATATAATAATTTAGGTTCTGAGGGATTCACATTTTTAAGAGTTTACACAAAATAATCAAGATTCATCAATCAAGGGAGGTAAGGGGGAAGGTAACTCTCAAACGAAACATTTCGTCTACTATGGGTAACCAAGAAATTTGTACACTGCAAGCACCTGGCTACAATGTTATGAAAGGTACTCAGGATAAGGTGTCAGCTGTTTTGTTTTGTTCATTTAACTCCAAACTAGTGGTTTTCGTGGCGCCCATTCATCCCGAAACCACATAGACCAGAGGCACACAGAATGATCAAGGAAAGGTCTGTGTGATTCTGTCTACGTATGCACTATGTGAATAAGTACTGCATACAGCGCTATGATAAAGCTGTGTGCACATAAGTTTTTCACCAAGTTACTTTCCTTTTTTTTTTAGTTATTTAGTCATTTAGTTTTTTATTTATTTTTGTTGTTGTTATTTACGGATTATTTATTCCCACATTATTGAAGATATTTTTTTATTATTTCATTCTTAACATGAGTTCCTAATCAGCATGTGTGTTACAGTTAGACTGCTGTTGACATGTTTTTATGTGTGTGATGAATCTTCCTTTTTTTTTTTCTTTTTTTTTTTTTTTTTACTCCAGTTACAGTATGCATTTTACATTTTTACGCTTCTTTGAGAGTTAACAATAGAAGGATGAATATCTTCGAAATGCAACAGAAGTGTTAGAAAATATGGTTTAAATTCTGCACATTATGACTTATAGATAGAAAATAAATGTATGCCAGTAGTATGGATGCCTTTATTGCAATTGTATATGACCAAGTTTTCAGTTGGAAAAAAAAAAATCTTTGAACAAATTTGACCCATGCTAATCATCTGTTCATTGGAAATAATCATGTACAGTTTTTGTGGCAATGATATGGGTTTTTTTCTATTTAGATATTTACATAAAAAAATTCTTGATAATGATGCTGTATCCGTCTCGTCACAGAATTTGTCAGTATGACGTTGACATTTATTATTCTAGGGCTTCAGTGAAAAGATTGAAATGAATTAACTGTGGCAGAGATATGTTTTACTCATGTTACAATAGCTTTATGTTTTGGAGAAGAAAAAAAAAAAACACCCTAACATCTCTTGTATCACATTATAAATTTTAACAGTTAACCGGAATATTTCAAAAGATCAGTTGCCATGAGTTTGAAATTCAGTACTAGTCAGACAATTTTATATTGCAAGAGGTCATTCTGAAATATTTTTGAGAGTAGCTGATCTTTTTTGATGGTGGAATCACTTACAGATTTCAGTCTGAGCATGACTGACCTTTGCATGAAGCTGATTTCTTTTTTCTATTGAAATTCACTAAGACTGTGTACACTCAGATTTTACCATTCATGCAAAATTATGGGAGGGGACGCAGGGGGTGGGGGGGGGGGGGAGCAACAAATCATGCTCAATGGAGTATTTAATGAAGAGACAGTGGACAGTGTTAACAAGATTTGTAAGTGGTGCTTTCCAAGCACTTGAGTGATGCTTTCCAAGCACTTGAGTGATCTTAGGGATGGTGAAGACCAAGCATTATGCTCTTTATAAATGGTATTAATGATGAATTCCGAACACTGAGCTCCATGTAAATGGTATCAGCAATAAATTCCAAGAACTATGCTCTTCATATGTGGTATCAGTGATGAATTCCAAGCATCTTGCATCTTATAAGTGGTGTTGGTGATAAATTCTAAGAACTATGCTCCTTGTAAGTGGTATTAATGATGAATTCCCAGCATTATGCTCCTTCTAAATAGTATTGGTGAATTCCAAGCATCATGCTTCTTATAAGTGGTGTTGGTGATAAATTCTAAGAACTTTGCTCCTTGTAAGTGGTATTAATGATGAATTCCCAGCATTATGCTCCTTCTAAATAGTATTGGTGAATTCCAAGCTTCCTGCTTCTTATAAAAGCTCACAGCGATAAATTCCCAGCATTATGCACCTCATAATGGTATCTGTGATGAATTCTAAACTCTGTGCTCTGTACGAGTGTTGTTAGCGATAAATTCCCAGCATTATGCACCTCATAATGGTATCTGTGATGAATTCTAAACTCTGTGCTCTGTACGAGTGTTGTTAGCGATGGAGTCCAAGAACTAGGCTACTTATGACAGGTATTGGCGATGAACTTCTGACACTCTCATTAAAATGGTGACCTGGGTTCACAGGGTGGTGCAGGAGGAAGCAGAAGGCTGCAGTATGGATCTGCAGGGAGGTCGGATGTCACCTACCGATTTGTAAGTGATGTTTGCCACACCAAAAGATGCTTGCATGCTGATCTGTGATAAGAAATGTCTGCTACCCTTGGAAGTGACAATACCGTAGAATTATAGAATGTGGTATGTCTCCATTTGATGCCAAGAGAGCACAGAGGCAGTCGGCCATGCCTCCCTGATGAGTCCGATCCAGCGGACGACAGGTCTCGGAACAGGTGAAATGAATGGTTCTGTACCGTCTTCAAGATGGATTCCAGTGGTCCCCATATGTTGCTAGTTAAGGGTTTTATATTTGTGATGTATTTCCATGATTTTTCATTCTCATTTCCTTTCTTTTATATTTTTCATCTCATTTCCTTTCTTGTATATTCTTCGTTCTCATTTTCTTTCTTTTACCCATTCACCTCTCCCCCCACCCCCCACCCCCCTCCCACCTCCTTTTTTTTTTTTAAGTCTTTGCAAGTCATTAATGTAATGATGGAGGAATTGTCAGCCTGCACTTGTTTTCCCCCACTACAAAAGAATTCAAGAAATCTTTGTCAATGTTTTGGAGTCCTTATTCTGCATGAGTCCTAAGTGCTGTACATTTGAAAAGACCAAAGTGAGGTTGTACAATGTGCTTAGGTGAAGACACTTAACCATGAAAGAGTTAGATGTCTTAATGTGGACAAGCCAGAAAGTATGCCAGACTTGCAGACCAGGTTTCTGTCACGTCATTATTGATGTGTGTGTGACATCAGCACTATCTCTGTCTGACTTGTTGGTGTTCTATGTTGACAATGGTTCAGTTGCTGTCATGTCCCACTGGTATCATGTCATCTTTGATTTGTGTGACGTCAGTATTTCCTCTGTCTGATTTTGATGTACTATGTTTACAAGGATCCCACTGGTGTCATGTTATCTTTGGTTTGTGTACAACATCATCCAGATTCGTCCAAACCTGTAAGAGTTCCTCTCGTCTACCTCTAGTGGTCACAAGGAAGAAACAGTTTTATGCCGGCTGCACACTGGCCATTCATTTTTACTGAATTATAGCTGTTAAACAGTAAAGACGCTTCACGTTGCGTCCCATGTGAACACCAACAAGTCAGACAGAGATAGTGCTGATGTCACACACACATCAATAATGACGTGACAGAAACCTGGTCTGACAAGTCTGGCATACTTTCTGGCTTGTCCACATTAAGACATCTAACTCTTTCATGGTTAAGTGTCTTCACCTAAGCACATTGTACAACCTCACTTTGGTCTTTTCAAATGTACAGCACTTAGGACTCATGCAGAATAAGGACTCCAAAACATTGACAAAGATTTCTTGAATTCTTTTGTAGTGGGGGGGAAAACAAGTGCAGGCTGACAATTCCTCCATCATTACATTAATGACTTGCAAAGACTTAAAAAAAAAAAAGGAGGTGGGAGGGGGGTGGGGGGTGGGGGGAGAGGTGAATGGGTAAAAGAAAGAAAATGAGAACGAAGAATATACAAGAAAGGAAATGAGATGAAAAATATAAAAGAAAGGAAATGAGAATGAAAAATCATGGAAATACATCACACAATATATAAAACCCTTAACTAGCAACATATGGGGACCACTGGAATCCATCTTGAAGACGGTACAGAACCATTCATTTCACCTGTTCCGAGACCTGTCGTCCGCTGGATCGGACTCATCAGGGAGGATGGCCGACTGCTCTGTGCTCTCTTGGCATCAAATGGAGACATACCACATTCTATAATTCTACCGTATTGTCACTTCCAAGGGTAGCAGACATTTCTTATCACAGATCAGCATTGCAAGTCTTTTGGTGTGGCAAACATCACTTACAAATCGGTAGGTGACATCCGACCTCCTGCAGATCCATACTGCAGCCTTCTGCTTCCTCCTGCACACCCTGTGAAACCCAGGTCACCATTTTTAATGGAGAGTGTCAGAAGTTCATCGCCAGTACCTGTCATAAGTTAGCCTAGTTCTTGGACTCCATCGCTAACAACACTCGTACAGAGCACAGAGTTTGAGAATTCATCACAGATACCATTATGAGGTGCATAATGCTGGGAATTTATCGCTAACAACACTCGTACAGAGCACAGAGTTTTAGAATTCATCACAGATACCATTATGAGGTGCATAATGCTGGGTATTTATCGCTGTGAGCTTTTTATAAGAAGCAGGAAGCTTGGAATTCACCAATACTATTTAGAAGGAGCATATGCTGGGAATTCATCATTAATACCACTTACAAGGAGCAATAGTTCTTAGAATTTATCACCAACACCACTTATAAGAAGCATGATGCTTGGAATTCACCAATACTATTTAGAAGGAGCTTAATGCTGGGAATTCATCATTAATACCACTTACAAGGAGCATAGTTTCTTAGAATTTATCACCAACACCACTTATAAGATGCATGATGCTTGGAATTCATCACTGATACCACATATGAAGAGCATAGTTCTTGGAATTTATTGCTGATACCATTTACATGGAGCTCAGTGTTCGGAATTCATCATTAATTACCATTTATAAAGAGCATAATGCTTGGTCTTCACCATCCCTAAGATCACTCAAGTGCTTGGAAAGCATCACTCAAGTGCTTGGAAAGCACCACTTACAAATCTTGTTAACACTGTCCACTGTCTCTTCATTAAATACTCCATTGAGCATGATTTGTTGCTCCCCCCCCCCCCCCCCCCCCACCCCCTGCGTCCCCTCCCATAATTTTGCATGAATGGTAAAATCTGAGTGTACACAGTCTTAGTGAATTTCAACAGAAAAAAGAAATCAGCTTCATGCAAAGGTCAGTCATGCTCAGACTGAATCTGTAAGTGATTCCACCATCAAAAAGATCAGCTACTCTCAAAAATATTTCAGAATGACCTCTTGCAATATAAATTGTCTGACTAGTACTGAATTTCAAACTCATGGCAATGATCTTTTGAAATATTCCGGTTAACTGTTAAAATTTATAATGTGATACAAGAGATGTTAGGGTGTTTTTTTTTTTTCTTCTCCAAAACATAAAGCTATTGTAACATGAGTAAAACATATCTCTGCCACAGTTAATTCATTTCAATCTTTTCACTGAAGCCCTAGAATAATAAATGTCAACGTCATACTTGACAAATTCTGTGACGAGACGGATACAGCATCATTATCAAGAATTTTTTTATGTAAATATCTAAATAGAAAAAAACCCATATCATTGCCACAAAACTGTACATGATTATTTCCAATGAACAGATGATTAGCATGGGTCAAATTTGTTCAAAGATTTTTTTTTTTCCAACTGAAAACTTGGTCATATACAATTGCAATAAAGGCATCCATACTACTGGCATACATTTATTTTCTATCTATAAGTCATAATGTGCAGAATTTAAAAACCATATTTTCTAACACTTCTGTTGCATTTCGAAGATATTCATCCTTCTATTGTTAACTCTCAAAGAAGCGTAAAAATGTAAAATGCATACTGTAACTGGAGTAAAAAAAAAAAAAAAAAAGAAAAAAAAAAAGGAAGATTCATCACACACATAAAAACATGTCAACAGCAGTCTAACTGTAACACACATGCTGATTAGGAACTCATGTTAAGAATGAAATAATAAAAAAATATCTTCAATAATGTGGGAATAAATAATCCGTAAATAACAACAACAAAAATAAATAAAAAACTAAATGACTAAATAACTAAAAAAAAAAGGAAAGTAACTTGGTGAAAAAACTTATGTGCACACAGCTTTATCATAGCGCTGTATGCAGTACTTATTCACATAGTGCATACGTAGACAGAATCACACAGACCTTTCCTTGATCATTCTGTGTGCCTCTGGTCTATGTGGTTTCGGGATGAATGGGCGCCACGAAAACCACTAGTTTGGAGTTAAATGAACAAAACAAAACAGCTGACACCTTATCCTGAGTACCTTTCATAACATTGTAGCCAGGTGCTTGCAGTGTACAAATTTCTTGGTTACCCATAGTAGACGAAATGTTTCGTTTGAGAGTTACCTTCCCCCTTACCTCCCTTGATTGATGAATCTTGATTATTTTGTGTAAACTCTTAAAAATGTGAATCCCTCAGAACCTAAATTATTATATATACGTCACTGAAGTCACAAAATTAATGTATTTTATTCTTTACAACTGTGTCGGACCGAAAAGCCCATCTTTTCACTAAACTGGTATTTTGCACAATAAATCTTGGCGCCATTTTGAATCCTCCTCTGGCCAGACCTTGAATAATTCTTGATTTCACAAAAAGTATGAGAAAAACTGAAGAATCCGAAAACGTACACGAAGGGCCACAGAACTGGATTTGGGGGGGGGGGGGGGGGGGGGGGGGGATCAAGTCAGGATGAGGATGATGGTAAGGATTTCCATTCTGATCTGAGACTGCTTGAAAGGGCTGTGCTCTACGCTTGCTTTCAAAATATAGCCTGGAATTGACCAGGCCTGAGAGATACAGACACCTGCTGTGTTGGTCAGAAATTTGAGCAACACTCTCAAAGAAACATTCATTAAGTGTATGAATCTCAGCTGTATGGTCCCAGTCTTCCTAGTTGAGCCCACAGAAAACTCAGCTCTGGGTCAGAGCTGGTCAGGGCAGACAAATCCTCAAATACATGGCTGTAAAAGAAATCGAACCCATGACGTCTCAGTTGGGATCCGCAAAGCTGACCGCTTTTGTATGTCACCTGGTTAACTCTGAAGTCCTGGATCAGGGTTGTAGCAGGGGTTAAACTTTGAAGATTTAATGTTGTAGCAGGGGTTAAACTTTGAAGATTTAATGTTGTAGCAGGGGTTAAACTTTGAAGATTTAATCTCAATTACAACCCTGATCCAGGACTGGTTGGTCTTTGCTGAGGTTCGCATTCTCCCTAGTGCCCTTCTAGTTAAAACACATGGAACAAACCAGACGTACCCTGCCTCCGCGACCACCCGCTCCACCTCCTGAGCTTGACGAGCTTGAAGAGCTTGAAGAGCTGGAAGAGCTTGAAGAGCTGGAAGAACCAGAGCCGGAGGAGGATGATGACATGTTGAAGAGTCGACTGGAAGACCCAGAAGATGTATACACAGCGCCATAGGGGAGAGGCATACTGCAGTCTGGGGCGTATCTTTCGCAGATCATATTGGCAGAGCGAGGATTGTCGGTGATTATCAGATCTTGGACAAGGCCCTGTGGAGGAAATGTGAGAATTTGAGTCATTAAGAGTCATCACATTACCAGGACTTGAATCACTTGATATTTTTATAGCCAGTTGCAGCGTTTGACCTGATGAAGATATATAATACACAAAGTGCTTGCAATGCGTGTATGGCAAGTATTTATCAAGGATTCTAGCAAATCTGTGGTCTTCTGCCCATCTTCAGCTGATCTTTGATATCCTGAATTTTGATCAGTTTGTAGTCTTCTGCAGTTTTTTTTTTTTTTTTTTTTAATTCTTGATCTTCAGTATGTTTTCTTAAATTGTATGATTATCTGCTGAATTTCATAGACACCTCCTTTTTTCATGAATTTTGATCATATTATTTGATATTCTAAGGATTAAAGATGTAGATTTTAGACTGTGTGATCAGCTGACTATAGCTCATTCAACATGCATCTCAGCAATGCTTGGATGCCATTGAACTGTGCAATGAACCTGAACAGGGCGAAAGACCTGTACTAAACTGGTAACATTCCAAGACTGTGAAAGTAACAGGC
>CM065746.1:10420236-10434812 GCA_033310375.1 Conus canariensis
ACGCATTTTGTGCTGGTTCCGGCTTGCACTAGACCCTGAGTATTTTTGCCGTGTGAGGCTCTTGGTGGGAGCGTATTTATTAAAAGATTTGTCTCTTTTACCGGCACTCTCGGGAGCGTATTTATTAAAAGATTTGTCTCTTTTACCGGCACTCTCGCGACTTTGTTACTCGCGATCGTCGGCACCGCTCGCCGGTCGTGTTCCCCCACCATATTGCCGAGCCTCGGGTTCAGCACGCATTTTGTGCTGGTTCCGCTTATTAAGGTTTAGTGCTCAATAACTATCACACCTGTACTCTTTACCCTTCACAGGTAGAACGTGTTCGAGTAAGGGTGCGTGACACTGATCTGCTTATTAAGATTTAGTGCCCAAGAACTATCCCACCTATACACAGTGATACTCCACGTGTAGAGATTGCTATTAATAGCCATACCAGTCACACGACCGGTGGCGTGTACGGGTAGTTCGAGTTTTCAGTCGATCTCTCGAGCACTTTGCACGACACCACACGGACGATCGAGATTAATTGATTTTCTCGATCGGCCACCTTGTCTCCTCTTTGCGGTCGTGTGTTCCGGGTTTGCTCTATCCACCTGTGCCCAACATGGTGAAGGACACCGCCGGGTCGAGCCACTCCACTGCTCGGAGTTCGCTCAATTTCCCGGAGAACCCGCGGGTCGATTCCATCTCGGAGCAATCCGTTCGCACTGATGAACGTACGGTTCGGGTAGACAGAGACGACTTCTCCGCGGAAGGGACGCGTGATCTTTCCTCGTCTACCAAACCGACGGACGCACGACCGCGGCGTCCCAAGGCTGATAGGCAAGCGGCCACCATTTCAAAATGCCTTTCATTTGATCTGCCTGCTAAGTCTAAGGGCAAAGCTCCCCTCAAGGTGCTGCCCAGAAAGTCTAATGGCAAGGCTCCCCTCAAGGGGCCCGGCCGAGCAAAGACTAGCCAACGGAATTCGCCCTCCCCCACCCCTTCTCCATCGGCCAGCTTGCCCTCTAGCCTACGGACTCGCTCGGAGACTTCTAACTATCATGCTGAGTCACGCGAATCTCGGCCCCCGGGGCACCTTGCCGAGCCGCGGACCAGCACGGGTGACGGATCTGGGATGGAATCACCATCCGTCACTCGCCTTGATGAGTCACGTATCTCTTTTTCCCCCCAAATTGATACGTGCACTCATAGCGCTCGGCCCCACCGGGCACAGGTGCAGCCAACACCTGAGCTCGAGGAGCGCTTCGACTCCGGAAGCAGCCTTATGGTCACCCCGACGCACGACCTCGGTGGTGTCCATAATCCTGGGCGTGCGGGCACGCCGCGCCATGGGCCCGGCCGTGCCCATGCACAAGGACGGTCGACCTACCCCGATCGAACGTCACCTTCTTCCCTAGGGGTATTGGACGTTGGGGAACCGACCTTTTCGGATCCCCATTTGGGCAACGTCCGTGGTCCCGCTCCTCCGGGGGGAGGATCTACCAGCGGGACCAAGGGTAACCTGACATATTCCTCCAGGGGGAGGAACACGGGACCGCATCCTGACCAATCCGCACTTTCGCGGGTTGGGGGCTCGACTTCCGCATCCTCCTCCATACCATTATGGCCCTCCCAGGCCCATTCCAAGGACGTGTATGGTGCAGTGCACGGACCTGGACGGGGACGACAGGCCACGGCCTCTCAAGACCCCCCCCAACAGTGATTCAGGTTACCCGGGTCCCCGGGGACTTTCTGCCTACACCCCAGGGCCGCCACAGCCCGTTTACCTCCCCGGGGACCGGTGGCTCTATGCCCCCGAGAGAGACCAGTGGCTTAACGCCAACACCCAGCACGACCAGCTACATGGTCGAATGTGGCACCCGGCCTCACTTGCCTGGGTCGACCTTGGTCTCCCTCCTCGGGCGCTGTCCTATCGGCAGGACGATGTCCCGGCCGCCGATTATAGGGCCACCGGGGACACACTACAGGCACCCCTCGACTTACCTCCTGAAGACGGGTGCTATGAACCCTCTCAGGACCAGTACCTCCCTGAGGCGGACGATGACGAGGAGCTAGCCCCCACCTCATTGTACGATGTCCGCACGATAGAACGGTGGCGACCAGACCTCGTTAGGAGGGAGGCCGCTCCCGCTGACGAAGTTCTCTCCCTCTCCCAATTCGCCGGTCCCCCCCCGGCCCAGAGATCTAGACCAATCTACCCAAGAACCCCTCAGTCGCCTCCTTGTTTACGGACAATCCCGTGACCAGGGAGATGGGCATTTCCCAGTCGGACCGTCGGTTGATCCCCCACCTGCCCCCCCCTACTTCCGGCGACATCTCCTTTAAGAACCTAAAGGAATGGGACCGAGTAGCCAGGATGGGCATCCTCCACACCACGGCGGGACACACCTACTTGGACATGCCCCTTCAGCGAGCGGAGGCTCTATGGCCGGAGGACGATGGTGCCATCCCAGTACCGGGGGACTCGGGCTCTGAGGCGCACCAAGAGCCTGACCCTCGCTTGTTCAGCGATCCTTTCATGCGACACCTAGTTAACAGGATTTCGCATCACCTTTCGGCTGCGGCGGACAGCGCAGCCAGAAGCCACTTCAACTGCTTGTTGGTCGCGAGAGATGCCGTGCTGGCGCGGACCTCTCTCTCCCCGACGCTTAAGGCAGCCCTGCGATGCATCCCGGGCCAGGACCAGTCGCTCTTTGGCGACTACTCGGCTGACGTCATAGCACAAGCAGTTGAGGAACGCAAGCAGGCTGTGTCCTTTGCGCCCAGGCCACCGCCACGCCCTGCTAGACCCCCACTTCGTTCCTTCCCCAGGCACAGACCCTATCCCAGACAATCGCCTTCCCGCACCGCACGGCCCGCCAAGCGACCTAATCTTCTCCCAAGGCCTAAGCCAAAACCCCATCAGCAAAATTTTCGGTTAGGCCAACAGTCACGCTCCCGGAGCTGACTAGGGAGACAGCCCGAGGGGGACTTAGATCAGGTAGCACCCCCCCTCGCCCTATCCCCCACCCACCAGCCCAGACCCTCGCCCCCCCTGGCGGGCAGCCTCTCCCGGCATGCCCACCAGTGGAGACGCATGCGCCTCACCCCTGGATAGTGGCGGTGCTACAGGAAGGGTTTCGCCTTCCTTGGGCCCACGAGCGTCCCCCCCCTCATGCTATCTCCCCCTCCCTCCCCCAACGAACCCTCCCCCGCCAAAGCAGAAGCTCTTCGCACGGAAGTCCAAGACCTCCTCAAAAGAGGGACCATCTCGGAGGTTTCCCACCCAAACCCCGGCTTCTACTCTCACCTCTTTGTGATCCCAAAAGCCTCGGGAGGATGGAGGCCCATTCTAGATCTTTCGCCCCTCAACAAGTTCCTCAGGCCCACCAAGTTCAAGATGGAGACCCCCACCCAGATCCGAGACTCCATCCATCATCGCGACTGGGCCACATCCATAGACCTGAAGGACGCCTAATTTCAGATCCTGATTCACCCGGCCCACAGACGTTTCCTACGGTTCGTCTGGCAGACCCCGGAGAGGCCTGCACGCATAGTGGACCTCATCTCCTGCCTGTCACAGGCACCCCACACCTCGGCCAGAACCCTGTCCTCCCTCCTAGGAATGATGGAGTCCCTGTCTCCCCTCATTCCCCTGGGGCGGGTCCCCAAACGCCAACTTCAGAGGGAGTTCCGCCGACGTTTGTCACAGACCTCCGACCGCTGGGACCAGGTCATTCCCCTCGGACACTGGTTCATTTCGGCGACGGAGGAGCGGCTCACTCCAGCCACTCTCTCCACCGGGGTCCCCATCTCCCTCCCAACCCAACCCAACCACTGGAACTTTATACAGACGCCTCCAACTTGGGCTGGGGGGCCCACGTGGAGGACAGTCACGCCTCGGGGGAGTGGGAGCTGGAAGCGGTCAGGCTAGCCCTTCTCCAACTCCAGCACAAGGTCGCGCACCGACTTGTTCTCCTCCTCACGGACAATACGTCGGTAGCTTGCTATGTCAACAAAGGGGGAGGGGCCCGCTCCATAGGCCTCTCCCTCAGAACAGAGGCCCTCCTTCGCTGGTGTCGCGCAACCATTGGTTTGTGCCCATGATCGACCTGTTTGCCACCAGCTTCAACCATCACCTGCCCCTGTACGTCTCCCCCGTTCCAGATCCCCAGGCGGATGCAGTCGACGCACTATCCCTCCCCTGGACGGGCCTACTGGCGTATGCCTTTCCCCCCTTCCCCATCCTACACAAGGTGTTCAGGAAGGCAAGGCTGGAAAGACCCAGGCTGATCCTCGTAACGCCATGGTGGCCGACCCAGTCTTGGTTCCCGGACCTCAAGTCCCTCACCCACGTTCCCCCCCTCCGGCTCAGCCCTCGCTGGGACATGCTGAGACAACCCCGGTCAGGTCTTCCTCACTCCAATCCCAAGATGCTTCGCCTACACGCGTGGCTTCTATGCCAGCCCAACTGCGAACATCTGCATCTATCCCCCACTCGGAGAGACCCCAGTCCGTCCTAGACACACTAGCCGGGGCAGGGGCCTCTCAGGGATTACGGGACTTCGCCTCGGCATCTCGCAGAGCCAGCACCGAATCCCTCTACAACTACCGTTGGGAGAGATGGATAACCTGGTGCTCAGATAACTCTGTTCCCCATGACTGCCCCTCCAACATCCAAATAGGAAATTTCCTCTCCCACCTATCCTCTTCCCTTAAGCTGTCGGCTGGCTCCATTCGGGCTACAGATCAGCTATCTGCACCACCATTCGTCAACTGGGGGGCCCTTCTTTTGACAATGACTTTCTCCTCAGAGAGGTGTCTAGAGGAGTTGCTCTACGGGAAGCTCAGTCCCCTAGGCGCATTCCCCTCTGGGACCTTTTTACGGTCCTCGATGCCCTCAGAAAAACCCCTTTTGAACCCATTGCTTCTATTCCTTTTGACCTCCTCTCCTTTAAGACCACCTTTCTCCTCGCCCTGGCCTCGGCCAGAAGACGAAGTGAGATTCACGCCCTCAGCGGTGACCCCACAGATATCGCCTTCCACAGGGACGGCTCAGTCTCTCTCAAGTTCCTTCCGGAGTTCTGACATCTTGGGAAAGGGAGAAAAAGATGGAGACATGGACCTTTGCCCCTCCAGGTGTCTCAGGTACTACTGGGAACGCACACGCCCCAGGCGCTCCTCCCAGAGACGACTCCTTATCTCCCTCAACCCCAACAATACTAGAGATATCTCGGCGGGAACTATCTCCAGGTGGCTCTCCAAGACGGTGAGATCTACCTACGCTCAGGCGTACAAGGATCTCCCTGTCCTATCACCCAGGGCCCACGAGGTCAGAGCACTGGCCACTTCCACAGCGTTCCAGTACTCTGTCCCCGTGCGCCACCTGCTGGAGGCAGCCTACTGGCGTTCGGAAAATCCCTTCATTAATTTTTACCTGAGGGATATCCGCATGACCAGAGCTGATGGGTCTAAGGGGATTTCCTTTGTGGCGGCCAATGCAGCCATATCGGTCAACCCCAAGAACCACTAGGGCGCTCGCCCTCCTCCGATTCCTTTAAATTCTGCTATGGTCTGACATGGTAAAGTATATGACGCCAAAATGGGGAGTTTGTGTTATACTCCCTGTTTGGCTAGTATACTTACCATGTCAGACTCTAATTCCCTCCCTACCTTCCCCTCTGGCGCCAAGGTTCTCGGGGTTACCATACACCAGGCCTCGCTGAATGACGTATAGGAAGTTGACACTGGCTTCTTCCGGGGCCGGAAGTGGGGTGACATCACGTGACTGTCTTATGACTGCATTGGCCACGGAAAAAATTCGGCCTGACAGAGCTGGCTAACTGCCGTTGAATGCTATGGTCTGACATGGTAAGTATACTAGCCAAACAGGGAGTATAACACAAACTCCCCATATTTCGAACTAAAACCTATGGCAATCGTTCTTTTTCTTTTCAGGGTCCGATTTCTTGGAATAAACTCCCAATATCATTGTGTAGTTCAAACTCTCTGTCTTCCTTCAAGGCATCTCTTTAAACAACCCTCTTCACCTATCAGTAGCAGTTCTTTCTTCCCCTACCCTTGCCCATCGAATTGATTCTGCGACTAATGTGTGTGTGCACGTACATGTGTGTGTGTGTGTGTGTGTGTGTGTGTGTGTGTGTGTGTGTGTGTGTGTACGACTCTGTGTGTGTATGTGTGTGCGCGTGTGCACATGTGTGTATGTGTGGGCGCATGCTGTTGTGTCCGTTGTGCGACAGTGTGTGTGGGATCATGTGGTGTGGGTGTGTGCGTGGGTGTGTGTCAGTATGCACCCTTGTTTGTAGATGCATGCTACTTATTGCAATATTCATCTTCTTATTGGTTTCATTTATGTTTTATTTAACCATTTATGTATTTGTCAGCGCTTAGGGCTTATGATGTAAGATTAAGCGCCATAAATAACCATTATTATTATTATTATCAATTCATTTAAATGACTGATGTTTATTCACTTATTCATGTTGATCCTTTTTCATGCACTGCTGTTTTGGAGGTAGAAAGTAATGAAACAAATTGCTGTTTGCAGGGACCCTCAGGCCGTGATGGTATTCCTGGAACCAATGGATTACCTGGTCCCCCCGGTCACGTCTTTGTTATACCTGTAAGTAACTGGGGAAGGAGGGGGAGGTGGAGGGTATTTGTTTTCCTCATCACTGTTGTTTTGTTGTTATTCTCTTCTTCTCTGCTGTATTGTTGTCTTCGTCACTGTTGTTGTTTTTAATATTATTACCTTCTTCTCTGTTGTATCCAGAATCAGTGAACTGCCTGGACCATGTGATCCAAGTGTTTGACACCTCTTTTATGTAGACTTTTTGTTTCAATGATATTTTCTGCTTAAGCACCATATTTTTTTTCAAGTGCTTGTCATCCCTTTAAGACGCTTTTTTGTCAATTGTTTGTCACATTTGTAAGTAACCTATCAGTTGTTGCTCTACCTTTAAGTAGCCTGTAGCCGTTATTCAGGTGCTTGTCATTCCTTCAAGTCGCAGGTTTTCAAATGTTTGTCATGCCTGTTTGGGAGCCTGTGCCACAAGGGCACTGGTCAGTGTAAGAGAGTTTGAGACGTGAGAGACGGGAGAGGAGCTGGCAGTGTCCTGTTGTTGCAACCTGAAGATGGTAACTTGAGCTGCTGTGTCAAGTTGGTGGATGCTGACATCTTCAGTCCCAACTGTGGAATACAGTTATTGGATAGTGTTAACAAGCTTCTGTCCAAGGTTAAATGTCTTCGTTGTGGCCCATAGTGCCTCCAGCCAGATCTTGTCGAACACTTTGCTGAGGTCTATGAAGACCTGGTTGAACTCCATCTGTCCAGGAGATTTTTTTCTGCAAAGGGTATGTAGGTTGAAACTCTGTTCTGCCTGTGCAGAATTCTCCAGGAGATTTTTTTCTGCGAAGGGTATGAAGATTGAAACTATGTTCAATGGTACTTCTGCCTTTGCAGAATTCTCCAGGAGATTTTTTTCTGCGAAGGGTATGAAGATTGAAACTATGTTCAATGGTACTTCCGCCGTTGCAGAATTCTCCAGGAGATTTTTTTCTGTGAAGGGTATGTAGGTTAAACTCTGTTGAAAGGTACTTCTGCATTTGCAGAATTCAGCCTGTTTTTCAGCAATGATGGTATCTGCTTGCGGCTGCAGTCGATTCAGAATGATGTTGAGCATCACTTTGCTGGCATGGGTGATCAAGCTTGTAGTGTGATCGTTCCAGCAGTGTTGGAAGATTTCTTTTCTTGGGACGGGTGGCGATTAGTGGTTGAGTCCATGGCGTGGGCCACTCCCCAGTGAGCCTGAATTTGTTGCAGATTGCTGTCAGGACATCAATTACGAATTCTCCTCTGCTACTAGTAATCATGTAAATCCAGTACTATCTGCCACATGTGGGATGGGCCCTGTAGTCATGTAAACCCAGTACTATCTGCCACATGTGGGATGGGCCCTGTCGTCATGTAAACCCAGTACTATCTGCCACATGTGGGATGGGCCCTGTAGTCATGTAAACCCAGTACTATCTGCCACGTGTGGGATGGGCCCTGTCGTCATGTAAACCCAGTACTATCTGCCACATGTGGGATGGGCCCTGTAGTCATGTAAACCCAGTACTATCTGCCACATGTGAGATGGGCCCTGCCAGGTTTGGTTTTTGGCCAAGAAACGCCACATGGAAGGTGAATAGACAGAGATCACACTGCACTGGTGGCAGTCTGGTTTAACAATGATTTCACCATTTGTTGGCTTCCAGGAGAGCAGATGCAAAAAGTGTGCTACTGGGAGAATGTCACAGAGCATGCATGGAGGGAAAGGGATCCCTTTTACCACCAGGAGTGAAAGAAATCGTGGGCAGTTTGGAGAATCGACAGAACTGAGCCATGAAATGGACAGACACTCCTGGCACATTCTCAACTTGCATGAAATAAGATGGAAGAACCACAAAGAGGTACAGACAGAAGAAGTGTATGCCATGTACTACGGTGAGAAGAAGACAAACATATTCATGGAGCAGGATTTTTTTTGTTTAGAAGAACATCAAGAATCTTTTTTGCACTGGGATGCCACCAAATTTCCAGCAGAATTGAAACTGTCTGCTTGCGAACAAAACCATTCAGTATCATGATAATGCAACGGCAGGCTCCCACATCAGACAATGATGATGATTAGACTGGAGAATTCTACATCAGACAATGATGATGATTAGACTGGAGAATTCTACATCAGACAATGATGATGAATAGACTGGAGAATTCTACATCAGGCAATGATGATGAATAGACTGGAGAATTCTACATCAGACAATGATGATGAATAGACTGGAGAATTCTACATCAGACAATGATGATGAATAGACTGGAGAATTCTACATCAGACAATGATGATGAATAGACTGGAGAATTCTACATCAGACAGTGATGATGAATAGACTGGAGAATTCTACATCAGAAAATGATGATGAATAGACTGGAGAATTCTACATCAGGCAATGATGATGAATAGACTGGAGAATTCTACATGAGACAATGATGATGAATAGACAAGAATTCTACATCAGACAATGATGATAAATAGACTGAAGAATTCTACATGAGACAATGATGATGAATAGACTGGAGAATTCTACATCAGAAAATGATGATAAATAGACTGAAGAATTCTACATCAGACAATGATGATGAATAGACTGGAGAATTCTACATCAGACAATGAATGAATGATGATGAATAGACTGAAGAATTCTACATCAGACAATGATGATAGTAGACTGAAGAATTTTATTCCCAGTCGTCAGTCTTCACTAAGGTTGACAAAAAAGACATCCTCATCATTCATTATGACTGGAATGCCAAGACTGGTGCAGATACCCTAAAAGACTTGCAGAATTGCTGCAGCCCCAAAGGTAATGAAACCACCAATGACAGAGGACTACCCCTGCTAGGATTTGCCAGTGAAAATGACTTGGACCTTGTCAACACTCCTGGTAAGCATGAAGCATCCCAGCGACGGACATGGCACTGCCCAAACGATCAGTACTACAAAGATCAGTACTACAACCAGAAAGACTGTGTCCTTGGAAAGAACCAGAACAGCTGTGGTATCAGTAGGACTGAAACAAGGACGTCTACTGGGGCTGACGTCGATGGTGACCACAACCTTGTCACACTGAACTTTAAGGTGTGTTTGAAGAACAAGAGGAGAATACAGAATGGCCTGACTAAAATTCAGTCTTGACAAACTGAAAGATCCCGACACGGCTGAACAATTCTGAGCAGTCGTAGGTGAAAAATTCACCCTACTACTTCTCTAAGAAGAAGACCTTGAAGCCCTCACAGACGATTCCAATGAAGTGATGACAGCAACAGAGGTCTTAGGAATAAGCCAGGGGAAATGGTCACCATAGATCTCAAGCTGAAAAGAAAGATTACGATTCCGCCACACGAAAGGGACAAATTACTTACATGTTCATTTCCGCCAGATTTGAGAAGATAAATGATCGCCTGTTCTTCGTTTTCATCGTCAGTGTTGTTGATCTTGCCTGAAGAAGACCAAAGAGGTCGAACGCATTGTTTTGTCTTGTAATTTGTTTGTCCCTTTTGTCCTGTGGAGCAGTAATCTTTCTTTAGAGTTTGTTTCAATTTCCGCCTGCAGTCAGCTCACTTTGAAACTGATATGGATTTCAGGCAGTATTTGGTTCTCAGGTAGTATTTGGGAGATGCGTGACTCAAGAAGGACTGTAAACATTTTTTTAAGAAGAAGACTGAGGGAGAGGAGTACAGTGCTGTAAACTGGAGAATTAGTGAGGAAATGAAGGACACATAGGAAAGGAGAACTGAACAACAATGTGAGTACATTGAAAGAAAACTAGACAGCATCTGTGCAAAGAAGACATTTCAGATCGTAAAAGACATGACCAAAAAAAAAAAAAAAAAAAGCAAAAAGCATTTGAGATTGTAAAAGACATGACCAAAAAGAAAAGCAAAAAGCATATAAGGTTGTAAAAGACATGACCAAAACAAAGCAAAAAGAATTTAAGACTGTAAAAGACATGACCAAAAAAAGCAAGAAGCATTTAAGATTGAAACTGACATGTTGTCTTTGTTTTTTTTTCATATTTTTTTTCCTTCTGTTCAACTGACATGACCAAAAAAAAGCAAAAAGCATTTAAGATTGTAAAAGACATGACCCCCCAAAAAGCAAAAAGCATTTAAGATTGTAAAAGATATGACCAAAAAAAGCAAAAAGCATTAGTATTAAGATTGTAGAAGACATGACCAAAAAAGCAAAAAACACTTAAGATTGTAAAAGACGTGACAAAAAAAAAAAGAAGCAAAAAGCATATAAGATTGTAAAAGGCATGACCACAAAAAAAAGCAAAGTGAACACCATCCAGGACAAAGACAGCAGCTGTCTCACACAGGAAGAAGACGTCATGAAAAGGGAGACTGAGTATTGCTCTGCACTCTTCAACTAACAGAGCTCAGGAGATCCAGATGTGCCAACAGCACAGAGTTCACTCAATGAGGATGACTCTCCAACACTCTGTGAAGAAGTCATAGCTGCTGAAATATGGGAAGGCTGCGGACATCAACAACATCTCTGCAGAACTCTTGAAAGACGGGTAGAGATGCAGCAACTGATATCCTGATGGACTTTTTTTTTTTTTTCGAAAGTTAGCCTGTTCGTCGTTTCTATAGTCCTAGGTGTTCTTGATGGCAGAACCATTTGATTTAAACAATGCAGATGTTAATAATGAGGCCAGTGAAATGGTCGGGTGTTGGTGGTGGTTTTTTTTTTTTTGCATGATAATTACTTATTGTCTTTTTTTTTTTTTTTGTCAGCTGGCGAGCGATGGGAAACAAAGCAACTATGCTGAGCATTTCCGCACTATGCTGGACCAGCACATGGTGAGTGAAGTGTGATGTGGGCAGACAGACAGACAGGACAGCTGACAGATACAAATAGAACTACAGATGTATGAATGGCTTGTGTAACAAGTGGAGCTGGATTTTAAGAAAAAAGTATTGACAAAGAAATAACAGTATTGAATCACAATATAAATAGTTGGGTTTTTTTTTTTTTTTTTGGGGGGGGGGGGGGGTTAGTTTTTTTTTTAATTTTTTATTGATCGATGCTTTATTTGATTGATTTATCAAGTAACTGATTGAATTTATTCCTGCTAGTTGTGTAAGAAGTGTCCTTGTTGTCTCTCTGGTTTTTACTCTTTTTATTTCTTTTTTTCTTCTGTTCAACTACCCACCATGTCATTATTACATTTATGAATAGTCTGCATGCCACTGTGGAATTATATTACAGTGTTGCTATGTTGAATTGTCAGTAGGAGTGATAAGTGTTGAAATTATGTTTGTGTAACAAGGACAGATTATAAGAGTGGGGCCTTGGCCTAAAATCTTCATCCTTGAGTATTAAAGATCACTCACTCACTCCGTCACTCGTCACTCACTCACTCACTCACTCACTCAGTCTGTCTCTTGTTCATTCACATAAGCCACAGTTTTCTTCACTCACATATGGAACAAAGTGATTCAATACAAGACTCTGTGTGCATAACAAAGTGGATCTGAGCAATCACCCTGTTTTAGTTGTCGTGTGCGTGTGTGTGTGTGTGTGTGTGTGTGTGTGCGTGTGTGTGTGTGTGTGTGTGTGTGTGTGTGTGTACATATGCGTGCCCATGTATGCACACATTTGTGTATTTCTGCAGTAAACTTTAAGTGCCTGCAGACCAAAGCTCAGCAGAACATCAAATATCGATCAGATCTCTGTAGCCATTCTCAACAAAGAGATACAGTGAATGGCAAAAACCTTAAATATGCAATAAATGTTTACTGAAATAACCTCAGTGTCGTGAAAATGGCATTTGAAAAAAATTGTTATCAGTTTCCAATTATTGCTTTATATATTGGTAAAAGATATGTTAACTTTTACCCTACCTCCTGGTTCCTCCATGACAAGGCGGCACATGAAATCATCTGATCTCTTGGATCATGTAACATGTTGTAATGACAGTTTGGGTGTTTGTTAAAATCCCAACAAGCCATTTGTAAGCTAATTCTGGTGTATATACTTCAAAAGGAAAAGAAAGAATCAGTCGTGTCATTTCCAGATGCATGGATTGAGGAGGACCTATACTTTAAAGAGCGGTAACCAGATTGAGCTATACAGTAGGCACGGATCATGAACAACCCACATCATCAGTTAAGGTGTAAACTCTGAAGCACCTTTGACAAATTTGGGTCTCTGTGACCCACATCAGCAGTAGAGGAATAAACACAGCAAAAATAGTCTGTAAAATTTACATGAACTACATGGATTGTTGTCGACCTGTATCATTGGGCATTAGCAGTCAAAATTGATGATCTGTGAAGCTAAATGGCATTCTACGCAAGATTTGCAATGAATATTTTGTTATGTTTTATCAAGATAAAACTTGTCGAATGCATGTTGATGAAAAATACAGAACAAAAGTTAACTGCATGTAAATACTCTGGCCAAACAAAACAAACTTAAGCGCTTCTTATCTGTGTTGAATCAAAGAAGTGAAATCACTTAAAAAGCCACAAATTAAACCTGTTTAAAACTGTTTGGTAGCTGTAACTATATGAACAATATATAGTGACAGTACCGAACAGTTCCGGCAGGTCACAAAATTGCCTTTGTGACTGAATCAGACAGAATTGGACAGTACCCAATAAACATGGAGAAGATCCACATTAAAAGTATCAAATGAAATGTATGTCATCCAGCCATTTAGCAATGTACATTTGCAGAAATCTGGGCTGGACCACCAAAAAAAATGATGAATTACATAGGTAACAGGCAGATCAGTTTGGACAACAGCCGCCACGCTTCAGTGTGTGACTCACCTGAAGTACAAGTCTACTGCTTTCACTCCACTCTGGTTTTCCCCTACCCCCACCCTTTTCCCTGTTCACCCCAATTCATCTGCCCCATTGCTTTCTTTTCACATGTGTTATGCCTTCTCATGCACTGCATAGAAAGATCATGCTTTTATTGGCACAGAGGAGTGAGCTGTATGTGGCATATCAATCGGATAGAAAGTTAGCATCTGCTGTTTTTATACACTGAATGTGTGTGATAACTTGCATCTCCTTGTGCTCGCTGATCGAGTGATGTGACAATGTATATTTCTTACTGAGTGATGTGACAATGAATATTTCTTATTGAGTGATGTGACAATGAATATTTCTTACTGAGTGATGTGACAATGTATATTTCTTTTTTGTCAGCTGGCGATGAGGGGGATTTCTGGGCCCAGTGGAATGACGGGTCTGCCGGGACGGTGTGTGTGGTGTGTGTGTGTGTGTGGTTGTGTGTGTAAGTGAGTGAGTTTGTGTGTGTGTGTGTGTTTTTATGTGTGTGAGTGAGTTTGTGTGTGTGCGTGTGAGTGTGTGTGTGTGTGTGTGTGTGTGTGAGTGAGTGTGTGTGTGAGTGAGTGAGTGGTTGTGTGTGTGTGTGTGTGTGTGTGTTCATGTGTGTGAGTGAGTTTTGTGTGTGTGTTTGTGTGAGTTTGTGTGTGAGTTTGTGTGTGTGCGTGCGTGCGTGTGTGTGTGCATGCGTGCGTGCGTGTGTGTGTGTGTGTGTGTGTGTGTGTGTGTGTGTGTGTGTGTGTGTGTGTGTGCGTGCGTGTACATGTGTGTGTGTGTGAGTGAGTTGGTGTGTGTGTGCATGTGTGTGTGTGTGTGTGCGTGCAAGCAGTATGTAACTGTACTACTGAACAGCAGTGTTATGTTTATTCTCAGGCAAAAGCAGGTTTGTTTCCAAACATTTCTGTACACTTGTGTGTGTGTGTGTGTTGTGTGTGTGTGTGTGTGTGTGTGTGTGTGTGTGTGTGTGTGTTGTTTCAGGGTCCCCCTGGTCCACCTGGTATGAAAGGTGACATTGGGAATACCGGTGAACAGGTACAGTTTTCTGCAAACACTTTCATCGTGCTTGCTGCAAGCATGCTAGTAACTCCTTCAGATTTGGTACTGGATTGATCAAGCTGGGAACAAAATCTGGCATTGGGCAGACATGTTACAGTGAATG
>CM065746.1:10434912-10449912 GCA_033310375.1 Conus canariensis
GTATCTCTCTCTCTCTCTCTCTGTCTCCTGTCTGACTGTCCTCTCTCTCTCTCTCTCTCTCTCTCTCTCTCTCTCTCTTCTCCTCCTCTCTCTCTCATAGCTTGCACTCTATCTCTTACCTCTCTCTCTCTCTCTTCTTGTCCCACAGACAAGGACTTAATGTGTATTCATTATTTTGTTATTCAGGGCCGTACAGGTAATGACGGAGAACGAGGACTGCAAGGACCACCTGGTGACAAGGTGAATTCATTGGCTGATCCCCTCTCTCTGTGTCTCTCTGTCTCTGTCTCTGCTCTCTCTCTCTCTCTCTCTCTCTCTCTCTCTCTCTCTCTCTCTCTCTCTCTTCTCTCTTCCCATTCCCTTCCTCTTTCTCCACCCTGTGTTGATTAATATAAATTGGGATGTAAGGTGAATGCACATACATGTATGAATATATGAGTGACATGCCTGTGCATTTATACTAGTCTCAAACGGTGTAGACATCCTGTCTTTCTTGATGCTAATGCAATGTGAATACTAGAATACTGCGATGACTATGATGGGGGCAAAAGTAAGAATGAAAAAAAAAGTGAAATAATCTTTAGAGATTACTACACTTGCTTGACATAATGATCAAAAAAATCTCTTTTTAATCAAAACAATCGTGAGAGAGCGCTACACTCACTTGCTTTACCCAGATACCATCACTGTTCCTTAGGACGAGCCAGTACAGGCACGGCACTCAGCTTATAACAGTGCAGTGTGGTACGCTGCCAGACTGCCCCAGCTAAACCACTCACCAAGGTTCACACTGTGGGCAAACAGGGCAGACCCCCAGGGGCAAGCTAGGGAGAGGGACTTTTGGGCAGTGGGGAGTTTGTGGTGACAATGGCCTTACTGGGGACTGGAACAGCTCATTTGGTAGAATGCCAGTCTTGTGATCTTTGGGGTCAGGGGTTCGAATCTACGCCAGGCTGTTTTAGTACAGGGGAGTGGGAGGGCGATGGGTGGGTGGGGGGGGGGGGGGGGTCCCCTCAGAGTTAATATTGGTTCTGACACTTTTTTTTCCTGTAAAGTTCTTCTATTGAGACTACAGTCAGAGGTTTCATGTGTAAGCGCATGCATAACATTTTGCACACAACGAAAATCCTATCATCGACTTTGGCTGTTAATATGATTGGCTTGCATACACTTAGCTTGCATCCTCCATGAAAAAGCAAAGAAAAAAGCGAAAAACTGAATGACTGATGTTCAGCTAAATCACACAGAAAACAACTGACTAGCGCCAGTAGGCAGACTTCAGATGGCTCTACCCAGGTAGGCATCCCAGCGTTCAAACAAGACTGTGGATTGTAGAAGGCTTTGAGCTTGGTCTCTAACCAAGGATAGGTGCTGTATAATAACAATGATGATGTACCATACAGCACCTTTTCATACAGAACATACAAATTCAGCTTAGGAGAATTATGTGCATGTTGCTACATCACAAGTTTTCACTAGCTGAACACTATGATTAGAGGATATATGTAGATCACAGTCAGTTTAAAGACAGAATAGATCTTTGTTAAGTTGTGAAATACTTGGAAAGGTTTTGAAATGAAATGCTTTGTCAGAACTTGACAATATCATGTCAACATATGTAGGTCTAACTGAATGAGAATCAGGAAACTTTGTAATTTCAGATTGTGTGTGTGTTTACCTGTGTGTTTGTGTGTTGTGTTTCATGTTTATGTTAAGAATCAACATTATCATCTCTAAAAATCTTTATCATCATCACTATCTTTCTTCTCACAATTACTATCATCATCATCATCATCATCATGTGTATCATTGTCATCATCGTTGTCATAATTGCCATTGTTTTGTTGTCATTATTGTCTTCTTCATCACTATCCTCATCAATACATTGTTATGTTGCAGGGTGTACCTGGGTATCCAGGCATGCCTGGACTTCCAGGTCAAAAAGGTCACAGGGTAAGTTCACACAGGACTTAAATCATGTTCTTTCTGAATACACACTCCTCTTGAAGTGAGAGAGAAAGAGAGAGACAGACAGACGGACAAACAGACAGACAAAGACAGACAGAGAGAGACAAAGAGACAGTGTGTGTGTGTGAGAGAGAGAGAGAGGGGGAGGGAGGGAGAGAGAATACTTGTGCATCTATAAATGGCACAGAATGAGTTCAGAAAGGTCTTTAACAACTTTTTTGTGTGTGAATACACACTCCTGTTAGAGAGAGAGAAAGAGAGAGAGAGAGACAGAAAGAGAGAGAGACAGAAAGAGAGAGAATACTTGTATTTGTAAAGAGGGCACAGGTTAAGTTCACAAAGACCTTTGATACTGTTTGTGAATACACACTCTTGTTAGAGAGAGAGAGGGAGGAGGAGGAGGAGACAGGTGAAATGGAGGAGGAGGAGAGAGAGAGAGAGAGAGAATACAAGTGTAAGTAAAAAGGGTACAGGGTAAGTTCGCACAGACCTTTAACGATGTTCTTTGTTAATACATACTCCTGTGTGCATCTTCACTGCTAGCGTGTTACTTGAAAAAGGAAGTGCTTGTATGCATGCCTGACATGCGTCAAGGATTTTGTCTTACCGGAAAATACCGGAATAATCGCACTCCGCCACAAATTCCCTTATGTCCCATAAGAACTTTTGTATGCAAAAGGTTCCGATTGGCCTGTTAAAGTACTCTTTGTTGCTAAACACTCATCTTGTATGTGTGTGTGAGAGTATTATTGAGAAAAAGAAATACTGTGTGTGTGTGTGTGTGTGATGTGCATGCGTGCGTACGTGTATGTGTGTGTGTGCACATGCATTGTTAACAAGAACCTTTCGTGTGAATAATTTCTGTTCATCTTTTTTTTTTTCTTAACAGGGTGTAACTGGGCAAGTTGGAGAGCCTGGTGGCATGGGGGCTTCTGGTGAATCGGTGAGTTATTTATGTGTGGTTGTTTGCGAGTGTGTCTCTGTGTATGTGTGTTTGTCTGTGTCTGTGTCTGTGTCTGTCTGTCAGTGTGTGTGTGTGAGTGTGTGTATGTGTGTTCCTGCATGTATGTGTGTACAGGGGAGGGGGAGAGGGGTGTATGAGTGAGGGGGAGGTGTTTGTGTGTGAGAGAGAGAGGGGGGGAAGGGTGTTTGTGAGTGTGTGTGTGAGAGATGGGGGAGGGTGTGTGTGTGAGAGAGAGAGAGAGAGAGGGGGGGGAGTGTGTGTGTGTGAGAGAGAGAGAGAGGGGGGAGTGTGTGTGTGTGTGAGAGAGAGGGTGTGTGTGTGTGTGTGAATTGAAATTTACTTAGCCAGAAAGAAAAGCATGGTCAGTATAGGGGTTCAAAGCAGGAAAATCTGAAAAGTGACACAAGAAGATCAAACAAGAAACAACAATGAAAGAAAAAAAGGTATTAGCAGCAACAAATTTTTTCTTAACCCGTTCGCTGCTTGAAAATGTTACAAACAAAGGCTTTCCCAGTGCCAGGGAAATCTAATGATTTGGGGGTAATAATTAACAAAAAATTCTAGCTCAGAAACTACAAAAGATATAACAATGAAATATATATGATTTTTGAAGGAAATTGAATGAAGATTTTGAATCTGGGCTTCTTTTGTTTTAATTTTGATAATAAAAAAGTATTTAGGCAATTAGATTTGGATAGATTTTTTTGCACGATCAAAAGCATATGTATTTACCACTACATCTTCACATCCAAACAAGAACACAAAGCAAAAAAGTTGAAAATAAAGTTTGTATTGTCACACTACACCTGTAAATGAAAGTAAAACAGTTTAGAAGTCTATCAAGACGCTCACACTCTATGCAGACAGGTCAGTCCACGACCACGCCCCCCTCTCCCCACCACGCCCCCTTGCTGGACTTCAACCCTCTCTTTCACTGCTCCTCTTCCCCTACCTTTCCCTCTGCCCTGTGCCACACCGCGAGCAGGCCGCGCTCCCCTCTCACGCTGACTACCACGTCACTGACCACTGGCACGCAGTGCAGAGTACACACTAGGCGAGCTCGTTCGACGCTGGCAAACCAGTCAGCTGAACACACACTGAGGTCACACAGTACGACACAATAACTGACGAATACGGTCGGCAATTCCATCACTATCATCATCTCACCTTCATGCTCGAGTGAGTCGTTGAATAAAAGATTATTGTCTTTGTCAAAAATCATTAGCAGAGCCTGCTCAGCTGTGTAAATAAGTTGATTTGGTCGCTGCGCTTGTCGAAGGTTGTGCCGCCATCTTTGCAAGCGAGACGAAGTGCTGGCTGGTCATCCAGTCAGTGATGAGAATAAATGGGCTTTCCCCTCACGTGTGGTCATTTACATATCATTTTAATACTACAGACATATAAGGCTTACTACGCACACTCTATTTAAGTCCGTTGATAGAAATAGTAACGAATGAAAATTCAAGAAAAATGCATGACGTCAGTGGACGGCCCATAGGCACTGGGAAAGCATTTTTAATGCGACGTCAGCTGACGGCTAAAAGGCACTCTACGGGTTAATGTGTTTCTTTTGACACCTCAAACTTTGGCCTCGTGCTGAATTCAGTGAAACGGGACACAGTGCTCGTTTTATTAGTTCAGTTTTTATTTTAACGTTAAGACAGAAAAAGCAGTTGTCATGGTCCATGAAATAGACCAGGATGAGATGATCTGAGCTGTGAAAGTGAAGTGGATTAACCCACACAGAGCTTAACTCAGCTTGAATGAAGCAGCCGTAGCTTTTACAATCTGAACAAAATTCTCCCTTTCACTGTGGAGGGAAACAGCACCCACTTTGTTAAGGAATAAATTGCTGTATTTCACTTCTGCTGACGTTGGTTTATTTTTTTAAAACCTACACAGAGCATCACCCTTGTTCAATTTGTCTTGCCAACTGCTTCCAGAAAGTCTCAAAATATTGTTCACCTTCCACTCAAATGAAATTTATTACACAAAAAAGCAGTATGTAAACGTCTATGTGTACACTCTACCTTGATATTGTCATGCTTAAGTCAGTGCAAAATCTTTGTAGTTTGTTCCTCTCAGCTGATTCCTAAATCGGACAAAGTTGTTTTGTTGTTGACTGGGTCATTAAAGATCTCATTTGCAATATTCCAAGTTATGAGACATAGTAATATTCAACAAGAAGCATCAGCCATTTTGAGATATAACAATCCTCTAGCACAGAAGTGATGTGTTCACTAAGAATGAAATAAATCCTCGAAAATACACACAGTCATCCAGTGCTCAAAGCCAGACGTAGCTGAAACAAGGGAGAATATTTCCTGCTTGCTCTAGAGTTCTTTCCCATCAACAGTGACCTGGGAAGCTGGCATGTTTGCATTATGTTATTTCCAGGACATTTTCCAGATTGTAGGCATACAGAGTGCAGTGGGGAAATGTCTGGGCTGGGGCAGTGAACAGGTTAAGAGTTTGAGTAAACAGATATTTACTTTATAACATATACATTTTTTGTTTGTTTTTTCACACAGGGTGATTCAGGTGATCCTGGTCCACCAGGTCCCCCCGGTGAAGTGGTGAGTGTTTGTCATTCCTGTCTGTCCTTTCATTCAGACAATTTAACTTTAAAGTGTTTTTATTTCAATCCTAAGGTTGATCATTAAGAATTAACTTTAAAGTCACAAATCTAGATTATCTAGTCATGCAATCTCCGTGATCATTTTCTTTATTTCTAACTTGAAAGTCACATATCTGGATTATCTAGTTATTGAGTTTCCATAACCATTGTCTTTATTCCTGACTTTAAAGTCATAAATCTAGATTATCTAGTTATGCAATCTCCATGATCATTTTCTTTATTCCTAACGTTAAAGTCACAAATCTGGATTATCTAGTTATGCAGTCTCTGTAACTATTGTCATTAGTTCCTAATCAAGCTATCTTTTAGTCTGTGATTCAAGATCATGGAGTTACACATACATTTTCAATCCCAAGTTGGCAGAGAAAAAAGGATCAGTCAAAATATTTTTTGAGAACTGTATGGGTTTACACAAAGGGGAAGTACCCATTAAGCTCTCTTGTCATGGAAATCAGTTTTTGGTTAGTTGACCACAACTTCACACTCTGAATTTGCTTGTAAATTTCATTTTGTTTTTGATATGATATACAATTTAGAACGAAAAATGTGGAATATTTTACAGAAAAGATTGCTAAATTGATTTTGTAGCCAATACAAAAGTGTTTACAAGCTTGATAGGTCTAATACTTTGTCTTAGTCCAATAACAGCAAACAGTAGTCTGCAGGTTATCTGGTTATCAAGATGTTTCTTTCCCTTGAGAAAAACTCATTCAAACTTTAGTTAAATTTATTATTTGTATTATGTTGCAAGACCCCAATCTGTGCAAACAAGATTGTGAATCCTCGGGTTCAGTAAAGATGTTTTCTCTGAACCATGGCTGGAGATGCAGGTCAGGGGTCATTGTGTAATGGATCGTCTTTTCTGAGCCCATGTTTACAATCACTTTCACGTAAACTGCAAGCTGCCTTGTAGGGTGTTTGAAGCAATGTCTCACAAGGTTTTGGCTTCTTTTGATGCTTATGCATTTTCTGACAGCAAATAGTTGTTGAGCGTATTTGCATGCCTGCCAGGTACTACAATGTTGAAGAGATGGTAAGAGTTTTGTTCGATTTGCCACAGAATAACAATAATGACAAAGTCATGGAAGGAAATGCAGGTTGTGTTGTTGTTGATCAATTGAGTCGTGAATTTGGAATGATTTGAAGTGGGTGACATTTTTCAGGGTCCACGTGGAATCATGGGTCCTCGAGGACGACCAGGCCCTGCTGGTGCTCCGGTGAGTGAGCTTGTGGTGTGAAACTTCAGTTTGTGTGTGCACTTGTATGAGTGATTCTGTGTGTTTGTGTCTGTGCCTGTATCTGTGTCTGTATGGGCATGTGTGTGTGTGCGTGCTTGCATGCATGTGGTGTGTGTGTGTGAACGTGCATGTGTGCATGTGTGCGTGTGTGATTAGAATTTCTTTTCTAGTTAAATGGCTTCTAAATCTAGAAATTCCACATCAAATGATTAGGATGAAAATGATGATGATGATGATTGTGTGTGTGTGCGCGCGTGCATGCGTGTGTGTGTGTGTGTGTGTACATCTGTGTGTATGTCTGTGTGTGTATGTGCAGTAGTTTTTGTTTGTATATTCATAAATTTTCATACTTTAAAATCTTAAACCGTGCTATCTGATGATATGTGTTTACACAATATTGGATGATGTTATGTGTCAGTGTATGTTTGTATGTGAGTGGGGAGGAGGGGAGGTGGAATTGACTTTAATGAGAAGGCAACTCTGATATAAACTCTTTTGATGGGCTGGGCTATAAACAACATGAACTGAAGTGTGTGTGTGTTTGTGTATGCATGCCTGTGTGTGTGTGCGTGTGCATGTATGTGCGTCTGTGTGTATGTACATGTATGTATGGCTATAAACAACATGAACTGAAGTGGGTGTGTGTTTGTGTATGCATGCCTGTGTGTGTGTGTGTGTGTGTGTGCATGTATGTGCGTCTGTGTATGTACATGTGTGTGTGTGTGTGTGTGTGTGTGTGTGTGTGTGTGTGGTGGTTGATATGGAATGGAGTAAGTGTGAGGGGAGGAGTTGTACACATGCCTGTGTGAGTGTAATATGTGTGTGTGTGTGTATGTTTCTGTCTGAATGTGTATGTGTGCATGGGTATGTGAACAGTAACTCTTTATGTTTATGAATCTTGTAATTCTGATATCAGATGTGTATGTGCGTGCATGCATGCATGCATGTGTATGTGTGTGTTTGTGTGCATGTGTGTTTGTGTGTGTGTGCGTGTGTGTTTATGTGTGTGTGTGTGTGTGTGCATGTGTTTGTGTGTGTGCATGTGTGTGTGTCTGTGTGTGTGTGTGTTGTGTGTGTGTGTCATATGTGTGTGTGTGTTGTGTGTGTGTGTGTGTGTGTGTGTGTGTGTGTGTGTGTGTGTGGACCATTTCTGATGCCTGTGTCTGTCCGTCTGTTCAGGGTCAACCTGGATCAGAAGGACCCGTTGGTCCCAAGGGAAACATGGTAAGTCACAGTTACAGTGCAGAATTGAACTCCTGCTCTTTGCTGACACTTCAGTCGACATAGAACACTGACTGAGGTGAATGAAAAGAGCTGATCATGATCTCCCATTGATTCACATCCAGAGGAAAAGTCAGTATTGGCAACAACCTGGAAGTCTTGGCTCTTGGCTGAGGAATATCCAGTTCAGTCTTCCTATGTCCTTCACAACAGTCCCAGAATGGAGATGTATATCTTTCGCCTCCAACAAAAAGCACATAACGCTCTCTCCTGGGGGGGCCGGAATAGCTCAGTTGGTAGAGCACCGGACTCATGATCCTGGGGTTGCAGGTTCAAATTTCAGTACAGGGGGATTTTTCCCTCGGAGTTAACATTGGTTCTGACTCCATTCCCCATACAGTCCTTCGAATGAGACTATAAACCGAGGTTCCGTGTGTGAACGCACGCACAACATCTTGCACACACGTAAAATCCCGTCACCAACTTTCGGAAGAGAAGGCCAGTTTGACCGTTGGTATGGATGACACATTACACATAGCATGCACCTTCCCCGAAGATAGAGTATGGCTGCCTTAATGGCGGGATAAAAAACGGTCATACACACAAAACTCCACTGCCTGTCTATACAGGCAGTGTCCGCAGGAGTATCAGCCTGCGTACGCAGAGAGAAAGACTCTCTCCTGAATAAAAAAAAAAATCCTGATTGTTTATAGTCTATTAAATCAAAATTCCAAGAATCAGTGGCATAGTGCTGCCAGTCAAATGGCACAGAATATTCTGGAACGTTTAAGAACCATGATGGAATGTAGTAGCCAACTGAAATGCAAAGAACATTCCAGAAACAATTTGTTGATCGTACTGAACAGCATTTTTTTTTTTTACTTTCTGGAACAAGACTCCAAATCAAAGTCAAGGTCAGAGGTCAAAGGTGAAGGTAATTTTATGACATAAAAGAATGGAAGAGAGCATAGAAGCATGGGAGGCTTATCTTCATTGGTTGCGGTATGGTGATTGGTTATGGGCACACAGAGAAAGAGATCGAATGTCAGTGTCATGATTGGTTATTCAGTATATATCCATTTTGAGAACATACCCTGTTTTGTGATTTCTTTTTTATCTGTTTCCTCTGATGGATTTAAAACATAACACATTTCATCTATCCTACCTGAGTTAAGATGTCCTTTCCCGATTTTTTTAAAAGTAAATGTAATTATTTAGATATGTTAATTTGTGATAAACGGAAGGATTTGTTGATTTCTCTTTCTTTTCAGTGACTTGTAAAACCTAGAACTGTTTACATCTTTTTTAGTTGATTCAACAGTCTGTGGAATGTTTTATTGATGTATCTCATCTTGCCTGCCTGCAGATCTGGGCTTTACAGCATGGATAATGTTTTTCTTTTCATTTTTCAGGGTCTGGTCGGTTCTCCTGGTGCGCCGGGTCAGACTGGACCACCGGGCCAAACAGTGAGTGTTCAAACCTTTTTAAAAATTTTTTATGCTTTTTTTCAGTTCAAAGTTGATCTAACTTAACAAGCTATGGGAAATGAAAACAAACAAACAAAGGTTTGTAGTTCTTTTGCATTGACATACGTTACATTGTTTCTCCTTCTGGATTCAGCTTGTCATGGATCTTGTCCAAGTAAAATATAATTACCACAGTATTCATACTTTTAATCAGTTGCTGTCCTACGTATGAAAATCATGTTTTGCAGGTGTATTAATTAGTGGTCCTACTTTGTTTTGAATGTCAGATTGTGGGCCCTACATCGATCAGTCGTACAATATGGAACTGTATTGGTTGATTGGATATCAAATGTTGAGTAAGTAAGGTACAGTTGTATGACATTAATGTTCTTTATCTGGTGTGTACGATTGAACAACATTAATTTTGTTGATCTATTGTCTGTTGAAGTGACTTGCGTTGAGGTACAATTGTACAACATTGATTTTGTCGATCTGTTGTCTGATGAAGTGACGTGTGTTGAGGTACAGTTGTACAACATTGATTTTGTTGATCTGTCGTCTGATTAAGTGACATTTGTTGTGGTACAATTGTACAACATGAATGTTCTCAATCTGTCATATGATGAAGTGACCTGTGTCGAATGTCAGGGTCAAACAGGTCCCCCAGGACCACTGGGACCTCCAGGCATCTCTGGGTCTACTGGCAAACCTGGACTGCCTGGACTTCCTGGCTCCATGGGACCTCCGGTGAGTGTGTGTGTGTGTGTGAGTGTGAGTGTGTGTGTGTGTGTGTGTGTGTGTGTGTGTGTGTGTGTGTGTGTGTGAGTGGGTGTGTGTGTGTGTGTGCGTGTGTGTGTGTGTGTGTGTGTGTGTGTTAGTCAGTGTGTGTGTGTGTGCATTCATGCATGCGTGAGTGTGTGTGTGTGAGTGTGCATGCGTGTGTGTGTACGTGTGAATGTGTGTGTGTGTGTGTGTGTGTGTGTGTCCGTGTCTGTGTCTGTGTGTGTACACCTTTGGCAAGGGGCTGCTTTTTGTGTGTATTTGTCAGATTAAATCGGCGAGTTTGATTTAACACCTTCATGTTTTCATCCATCTTACAGGGTATGCCGGGACCTCAAGGTGAATATGGAGCAAAAGGAGATCAGGTGAGTTGATGTGTTAAAGGAGGAGAGAAACAGGGACAAAGAACTTTGTGCATGTGTAGATGCCATCCAGACTTGCTGATGCGCTTGTCACAAATATGCGCTTTTGTCATTTACATTTACTATTGACAGATTTTTTAACCCTGAACAATACTTTGAGTATATAGACAGTTAGGCATCTTACATTTTATTTTTCTCCCACTTCTCTGTTTATCTGACTATCTGTCTGTCTGTGTGTCTGTCTGTCTGCGTGTCTGTCAGTCTATGTCTGTCTTTCTGTCTCTCTTGCTCTCTCTCTGTCTCTCTCTCTCTCTCTCTCTCTCTCTCTCTCTCTCTTATTTTTCAGCCTTTTTTTTATATACAACTTGACAGAAGTGATGAAAAATCTATAGACAAGGCCAAGAGTGGTGCCTCTCCACAAATTAAATGACTGTGAACATTATGATATTTTGTAGTAAGTTATGAGTAATCTCTGCTGAAGTTCTGTTTTACATTTAGATGTATTTGTCGTCCGCAAAGCTCCACAGGTATGAGATTCTGTGAATGAGAGCCATAAAAAGGAATAGTGGTGAAAAAAAAAATAGCCTGAGTAAAATTTCACTATAACAGAGATTCATTTCCCAGGAAAGTTTTGCCAAACAAAACAACCAACATAAAATGTGAGTTGCTTCAGGATGATTCAGAGGAACGCAAAGGACTTCACCTGGACATCAGTCAGCACTTAGATTCGGGTCTCTTAACTGAGAATAGGCACCGTCGATGACTCTTTCTTTGAATTCTGCAATGCCAAAATGAGGAGTTAGATCTTACGCCTTGTTTGGCTAGAATACTGTCGGTGTCAAACTGTCATACCCACTATGTGCTGGTATGGTGTGGTTCTTAGGAGCTCATCGCTAGACCATGGGAATGAGTGGTCAGGTGCAAATTCAGCACTGAATGGAGGGAAGAGCACTCACTGGCTCGCAGATGGAAGCATATTAGAGGAACTTGGGAAGTGTAGTTGACAAGCAGGGGGCACCGACCGGGACATCATAGCCAGGATGGGGGCAAGGCGCAAGCAGCATTCATCATGCTAAAGAACATCTGGGCCTCAGGAGAGATCAGAAGGAAGACAAAATTGCGTATCTTCAATTCCAACATGAAGTCGGTTCTGCTCTACGGCTGCGAGACTTGGAGAATGACCAATACAATACAGAAAAAAGTTCAAACCTTCATCAACACCTGTCTGTGGTACATCTTCAAAATCAGATGGCCAGAGTAGATCAGCAATGAAGATCTATGGAAGCAAGCGGGACAGGAACCAGTGGCCAAACAGATTCTGCAGAGGAAGTGGGGCTGGATTGGACACACTCTCAGGAAGCCAACATCCAGCACCACATGCCAAGCCCTGACATGGAACCCGCAGGGGAAAAGGAAGAGAGGCCGACATGGCAACAGCTGGAGATGAAACGCAGAGGCAGAGATAAAAAGGCAGGGGACCAACTGGACAGGCATTCAGCGAGCAGCCCAGAACTGAGTGCAATGGCGGAGTGTTGTCGATGGCCTATGCTCACCCTTGAGCTATGGGCCTTAGTAAGTAAGTAAGATGAACAGGGAGTTTTCCTAGATGAACAGGGAGTTAGATCAAATTCAGTGTTTTCCTCAGTTAGACCACCCATTGACCAGCAGACATGTTATCTATACTAGCTAAACCGGGAGTTGGATCCAGTTCCATGTTCTAATCCAATATATTTGACCACACTGATGTCTTGTTCTGTTGCAGGGGCCCATAGGTCAGCAAGGGGTCATCGGATATCCTGGTGCCCGTGGAATTAAGGTGTGACCCGGCAATTTTTTTTTTCTCCCTTTCTTTGTTCCTTTTTCTCTTGCTTTTCTTCATTCCTTTTTTTTTTTTTTTCAATGCTCATTATGTTTATTATTATGATCTCTGTGATTATTGTGCATGCTTTTGTTAGGTTTATCACCAAAAGTCAATTTCATCGCTGCATTTGTGATTGTCAAATGTTTATGTCAGATGAAATTATTTCACCCTTCATGTTTATAGGTGTCTCATTATTGATGACCTTTGTTCGTGTGCTCGTCTTAAAACCATGATATGTCATACTAGAACAAATCACCTCAGAGAAAAGAATTCAAATGAATAACTGCTTACAGAAAACGTCACAACTGAAAAAGCACACACAATTGATGAACCAAAATACAAACTTGTGAACTGAACGCTCTAACAGCAAACAAGACAACTGACATTCACATCATTACGCATAATTTTTTCAATAACCAATTCTCAAATTTCTTGTTTGTTATCTGTAACAAATTGGAATCCTCTTCCACGTTATCTTGTGCCCTGAACTTGTTACATTGAGACTCTGCTTCACTACTCTGGATTGCACAGCCTAGCTTGCCTGTCCTGAGACTGCAGACTTAGAGTTAGTCCCCTTAGTACTGTTCTGAGACTGCAGACCTAGAGTAAGTCCCCTTAGTACTGTTCTGAAATTGCAGACCTAGAGTAAGTCCCCTTAGTACTGTTCTGAAATTGCAGACCTAGAGTAAGTCCCCTTAGTACTGTTCTGAAATTGCAGACCTAGAGTAAGTCCCCTTAGTACTGTTCTGAGACTGCAAACTTAGAGTTAGTCCCCTTAGTACTGTTCTGAGACTGCAGACTTAGAGTTAGTCCCCTTAGTACTGTTCTGAGACTGCAGACTTAGAGTTAGTCCCCTTTGTACTGTTCTGAGACTGCAGACTTAGTTAGTCCCCTTTGTACTGTTCTGAGACTGCAGACTTAGAGTTAGTCCCCTTAGTACTGTTCTGAAACTGCAGACTTAGAGTTAGTCCCCTTTGTACTGTTCTGAGACCACAGACTTAGAGTTAGTCCCCTTTCTACTGTTTCGACTTAGAGTAAGTTTCCTTTGTACTGTTTTCGACTTAGAGTTAGTCCCCTTTGTACTGTTTTCAGCCATGCGCAGTGCCTTTCCTTATTCATTTATGTAGTGTGTGTGCGTGTGTAAGTGTGTGTGTGTGTATGTGTGTGTGAGTGTTTGTGTTGTGTGTGTGTGTGTGAGTGTGTTTGTGTGTGTGTATGTGTGTGTGTGTGTGTATGTGCGTGTGTGTGTGTGTGTGAGTGTTTGTGTGTGTGTGCGTGTGTGTGTGTGTGTATGTGAATGTGTGTTTGTGTGAGTGGGTGTGTGTGTGTATGTTTGTGGGTGTATGTGAGTGGGTGTGTGTGTGTGTGTGTGTGTGTGTGTGTGTGCACAAGTCACTTTTGGGCCTGCAATTTTGTGTAGGGATACAATGTTTGTGAGAGTTTATGGCAAGACAGGGTGCAAGAAATGTACCTTGTCATTTTGGGGGGTCATTATTTGATGTGTTATGATGAAACGATCACCCAGCCAATCAGTTTTGAACTGGCCAAGGTGTAAGGACCATGTAACTTTGTGACGACAAGGTAATGAATAAAGATGAAAATAAAGTTCTGACTGACCTGTTTTTCACAGGGTGATATGGGTGGCAGAGGTAAACCTGGTGATAAAGGTGGCAAGGTAGGCAATCCATTTTGTTGTCATTTTTATCTGAATAATTATCCTAGTTATTATTGCAGACACACATGTAACTAGCTCTTTGTGTTTACTGCCTTGCCCCTGTTCGGTCTCCAGCTTCCTAACTGACCTTTTACCACTGAAGATCCCATCTTTCGTACCCCTCATCCTGAGACCTGAAGAACCCCCCACCCTGCCCCGACAGTCTGTCCACTTCCCACCCACATTATCTTCCCTTCCCTGTCCTCCCCCACCTGTTCTTATTGTTCATCCGCTCCCCACCAGCACATGACGTCTGACCCTCCTCCCCCCCACCCTGCCTCCACAGTCCACCCCCTCCCCGCCCATGCTTTGACCCCTATTTTCTCCTCTCCCCCCAGCATCCTACCCTTTGAATCCACCGCTCTTCACCCGTGTGATGACCTCTGTCCGTCCCATCATACTGTTTTATTCTCCACCTACACCATGACCTCCACACCCTTACCCTTCCCCGAAGATGGAGTATGGCTGCCTTAATGGCGGGATAAAGAATGGTCACACGCACAAAACTCCACTGCCTGTCTATACAGGCAGTGTCCGCAGGAGTATCAGCCTGCGTACGCAGAAAGAAAGAAAAAAAGAAGAACACCCTTATCCCACTCTGTTCCTATTTTCCATTCCCCCCCCCCCCTTACCTTATGACCTCCATCCCTCCCCTTCCCCACTCCATCCCTATTGTCCACCCTTTCCCCACCCTCACCCTCACCATGATCTCTTTCCCTTCTCCCCCCCCCCCCCCCTCTTTTTTTCCCTCAAATTTGAAATGCCCTCACAAATGGTTATTACTCTGA
>CM065746.1:10454912-10482412 GCA_033310375.1 Conus canariensis
CCATCTATTTTATGTGCAGGGTCGTATTGGTGCCCCAGGTTTCCCCGGCTACCCTGGACCTGCTGGTCTGAAGGTGAGTCATCGCTTCAAATAGTAACCTGCCACTTAACCCCTTGACTGCTGATACTGAATGGAAGAAGAGATACCTGTCACTTAACCCTTTGACTGCTGATACTGTATGGAAGAAGATCAGTGTGCATGGATTTTGGACAGTGACAGGAGTTTTGTAAGTGTTCATATGTACAGCCAGTTGTCACCAGAACAGAGAGGGATGCTGTCCCAAGTGAAAGAAAAAAAATCTTGATTGTAAACAGTGTTGTCTCGTGACTTGATTCTTCCTGCTCTGTGCCTTCACCAGGATCTGACAGTCTCTTATTGAAATGCAGGCTTGTGAGTAGCAGGTATGGTGTTAATGATATTACAGCAGTTTTCTAATTCACGAACCACCTGAGTGCTGGTCCAATGGTGGACTAATGCTGCTGGTGATCAAATACACAGCTGAAGGTATTAGTCATATCTGTGGCTTCTTCCTTTTTTTTCCCCCTTTTTTTTCTTTTTTTTTTTTCTTTTTTTTTTTTTATAGTAATTTTGACTCGTTCAAATTCATGGTATAAAGTTACAAATTTCTTCAGTATTTGTATAACATTTGAAAAAAAAAAGAAAGAAAGAAAGAAAGAAAAATAAGAAAGAAAAAAAAAGAAAAAAGAAAGAAAAAATTTAGTAATTAATAAAAGAAACAAACAAACTAAAGCTTGGCCTGCTTTGTATCTTATCCATGTATGGTCTGATCAGACACACATGACAGGGCTCTACTCTTCACATCCTTTCATGACACATCCCCCAATCAGCCAGGCCTGAGAGTTACATACACCTGCAGTGTTGCTCATAAAATGTGAGAAACACTCTTTGAGATTAAATCATAAAGTGGATGAAGCTCAACTATGTGGTTCCAGTCTTCCCATTTTGCCCCATAGCACAGTCATCAACCCTGGGGTAGAACCTGCTGAGCTTCAAGTACCCTTAAATGTTTGCTTCCTGAGGGGGGGGGGGGGGGGGGGGGGCTCAAACCCATGACTTTCTCAGCATGAAAGCTGTGATGCTATCCACTGTGCCACAGCATCTGGAGGGGGTTAAAATTGTTGCCAGAGTCAAAATGATGTTCTGGAAACAAGCAATTCATTTTTCTTTAGATTGGATGAAGACATTGGACTGAAAACTCTTATATTCAAATACTGAAACTGCCCACCTCTCCTCCTTTAACGCTATAGCATTTGAAAATGTTGCTGATAAACTCTTGCTATCAAACGCCCATCCTACGCCGAATTTGAGAAGATAAATAATTGCCCGCTCTTCGTTTTCATTGTCCTGAATATTATCTTGCCTGAAGAAGACCCAAGAGGTCGAAACGCATCTTGTAGTTTGTTTATCCCTGTCATCTGGCTGATTTACCTTAAATTCCATTTAGAATTTCTTACTACTAATAAAAAATGTTTGTACTTTTTAAGGACCATAGCTTTGTGTAAAAACTAGGTCCATTCTTATATATGTTCAGCTTAACCTAAGGGGGAAGCTTCATTCACCATGGGCTTGTAATGTATGACGGAAAGTCACCGACAGGGCTGAGTGACAGCAGGGGACTGTTGTGGGTTGTGATTGGTTTAAATTCATGTTGGAATCTTCAAGTGGGAAAGATGAAGCAGGCTAAAATGTAAAAAGGTTAAAGAGGGATGGGAGACGAGCTGAAATAATTGGTTCAGAACATTGTCAGCAGGGTTTCTTTTCATGCGCCTGTGTTTTTATTCTAGTGATTGCTTCAGAATGTTTTGTCACCAGAGTTTCTTTTCATGTGCCTGTGTTTTTGTTGCCAGGGTAATAAAGGGCCTTCAGGACGTAGAGGTCGCCGTGGACCACGAGGCAAACGGGTAATGCTGGTGGTTTATGCCACTGATCTGATGGTCTCTTCGTGTCTTTGCTTTTTCTTCTCTCTCTCTCGTGGTGACAGCCCTGACATGGCCATTTGCGGGGCTAGGGCCAGAAGCAACATTACTACTTACTCTCTCTCTCTCTCTCTCTCTCTCTCTCTCTCTCTCTCTCTCTCTCTCTCATATATGTAGCTGAACAATTATATATTTATATGTATATAAATAATTCTTTCTGTCTGTCTTTCCCTCTCTTCAGTCCTTTTCCTACACCCTCTCTTCTCTCTTTTTCTCCCTCCTTCCCCTCTCTGTCTTCCTGTCTTTTTCTGTCATTTTTCAATGTTTGTATGTTCTCCTCTCCTGCACCTCATCCATCCTTTTTATTGACTTTATTATAGACTTTATACGACTCTTTAATTAACCCAAAAAGAAAATACTTTCAGTGTATCATCAAGAGTAAGAAAAAAAAAAGTATTCTATCATCTTCACCCAGGGGTTATAGGTCACTCGTTTCTTCCTCTCAACTTCTTTGTTCATGCACAAAATTACATAAAAACTACTGAACCAGTAGTAGCACTGGAGACAATGACCATATGTTTCATGTTAAGCCACAGGTGAGTTAATACATTTCATATTCAAATGATAGATCGTGTAGCCTAAGAAGTATAACATCACAAAGGTTTTAGAATAACTTTATTTCATTCACATTCCATAAACATGTCTGTTTCTTGAAAGCTTTATATTTGGAAAAAAAAAAAAAAAAAAAAAAGCGCAACGCTTTGTACCAGATTTTTGTCATTAGGTTTTTTAATCAGAACAGGGATGGGTGATGACAAACACTGGTGGAAAGATAGACAGTGGCCCAGTGAGAAACCCATTAATTCATTCAGCCCTGCTGCTGAGCAATGCCAGGTGCCACTGAGCAGTGCCATGAACCTGCATCTGAGCAGTGCTTTTGCTATAGACCTGATAATACTCAAACTGGTATCGCTCCAAAACTATGCCAGTTACAATTTTCAAATTTGACACAGACGACAATGAATGCTTTATTTATGACATGTTGAAGTTTTGAATCTTACTAACTGTAACATAGTTGTAGGTATTGGTATAGAAGACACAGACGAATTCAGGATTTTATTTGACTTTGGCAGAGGTCTTGGTCTCCCAAGGGTCTTTTCAGTTGATAATTTGATTCTTGTTGGCCTTGTTGACTGATATTTTTCTTGCAGTTCTAAAAGAAAAATAATAAGTATGACAATTTTTTTCAGACCTGTCTGGGGGGGGGGGGGGGAGTAGGTGAGGGGTGGGGCAGGTAGACAAAGGTTTTACTTGCTCCGTGCTAAACTACCTGTCTGTCAATCTACAGTAATGTTAACTGAATATTTAACAACAAAGAAATATGTAAACACAATTCAACATCATCTGCTGTTTTATCAGTGGGTAATGGAAACCAGACAACCAGTGTGTTCTATTTTGATTGGTCAATACCTTCTTACTCAGCCATTCACGTGGTACGATACACGGTGATGTTGATGTCATGAACAGCAGCTTTGAATGGTTGTTTCATGAGGCGAAATCTCCAGTTGTCACAGTGAGTATTCAATGTCGGCAAAATCACACTGAACAACTATTTTTCTGCAGCATGTGATTGAAAAATAATAGCCCATGCCCAGAGGGCAGGTCACAGCATACAAAACATGCCTGATACATGTGATTGCCAGATAAACAGGCCGTCATGCATCTATTACTGTCCTACAATGGATGATATTGAGAAATTTGCTAATGCATCAAATGATTTGATTGATTAACGGATTATAAACTTTTGTGTTGTTTCAGGGGTTGCCAGGACCTGCTGGTGAGACTGGCGAAGCAGGAGTGAGGGTGAGTCCTGAACTGTAACATCAGTTTGTTTGGGTTTTTTTAGAATGTAGGTTAATATCAGGTTCATTCTCTTTCTCTCTTCTCTTCGCTCTCTATCTCTGTCTGTCTGTCTGTCTGTCTTCTGTCTTTCTCTCTCTCTCTCTCTCTCTCTCTCTCTCTCTCTCTCTCTCTCTCTCTCTCGTTCTTGCTCTGTGTCACTGTTTTTGCTTCTGTTTCTGTTTTTGTTTTTGTGTGTGTGTTTGTGTGTGTGTGTGTGTGTGTGTGTGTGTGTACAACCATGAGTTAATCTGACAATAAATTGGTGTCAGTCAGTCAGTGTGTGTGTGTGTCTTTTTCACTTTCTCTCTCTCTCTGTCTCTGTTTCTGTTTTTGTCTCTGTCTCCTCTCTCTCTCTCTCTCTCTCTCTCTCTCTCTCTCTCTCTCTCTCTCCCTCCCTCCCTCCCTTTCTTTCTCTCTCTTTATTCCTGGTCTTGCGCAGTCTCTCATGCCTTCATTCATCGCTATCTTTTGATTTTATCTTGAAGTCTCTGTGGTATGTACAAGATTCTATGGCACTGGTTTTTTTTGTCTTCTTGTCCAACAAATCAGTATGAAATGACGCTGCTAATTTTTCAACGTTCATCATTGTCACTTACCTACGTCATCACCTTCGTCACCGACATTGTCTGCCACAGGGTCAGCGAGGGGAGAGGGGCAAACAGGGTATCCCTGGACCTTTTGGTCCGAAAGGTGACCCCGGTCCCCCTGGACCACCTGGCTTTGCTGGAGAGCAGGGCATCCAGGGTCCCCCGGGCCCAGCGGGTATTGTTGGAGCTTCTGGCCCTACGGTGAGTGAGTGAAGGGTTCGGATCCGAGGTGCTTTTTTTTTTTTTTTTTGAGAGTATATAGTCAAGTATGTCAGACTCAAATTTAACAGGACTCTAATTTTCTATGTAGATTAACCAGAGACTGAGTTAACTGAATTCTGGGATATACAAACAATTTTTTTTTGACCAATGAATCCATTTGTGGTAACTGACATTTTCAGGTACCTGTTTTAGGGTCAAATTAATTTGATTGTTGGGTGAAGGTGTGATTCGTAATAGATACTATTGTGACTTTTAAGAAATGTATTGGTATATTTTATATAAGTCATGAAGAGACTTGATCTTGAGGTCCCAACCATCTAGTAAGTGCAGGTTGGGATCAGGGCAGTGCCAAAACTTATCTGACAAATAAAGGGCATCTTAGAGTCATGACCTGGATGTGGCTCGCCCTCCAAGCTGAAACACTTGTCTGACAGGGGTTTCTTCTCTGAAAACCTGAATAGGCAGTCCAGCTCTTTAGAGTTTCTTCCTGCTACGACCTGAATAGGCAGTCCAGCTCTTTAGAGTTTCTTCCTGCTACGACCTGAATAGGCAGTCCAGCTCTTTAGAGTTTCTTCCTGCTACGACCTGAATAGGCAGTCCAGCTCTTTAGAGTTTCTTCCTGCTACGACCTGAATAGGCAGTCCAGCTCTTTAGAGTTTCTTCCTGCGACGACCTGAATAGGCAGTCCAGCTCTTTCTAGAGTTTCTTCCTGCTACAATTTTGATTGACTTTTTTTTTTTTTTGCCTGGTTGAAGAAGAGAACTCCACTGTGGTGGAGAGAGGTATTTGGGATGGTCAGTTAGTAGAGCAGGCGACAAAATGACAGCTAAGGTCAACCAAGAGCTGACAGCAAACAAGATTTGTGGATTCCAAAGGCTGTGAGGAGCTGGTAGTCTTGGCCATAGAGTGAGGAAAAACGTTCATGTGAGTGAGTGAATGACAGAATGATTTACAGATAGGTAGTTCATCTCTTCAACATCTTTGTTTCATTTGTATTATGATTGTTATTTTTGGATTAGATGTTCCCAGTTCCTGTTTGGGCTTTAGTATTTTCTGTTAACTTTTCTATTGTTAAAAGAAAGATTTGTAGCCGAGCTTTTAGTCTTTTCTTTTACTTTTCGATTGATAGAAGAAAGATTTGTAGCAGAGCGTCTTTCTTTTCTCTTTCAGGGTGTGCCTGGCAAAGACGGACAGACGGGCATGCCAGGAGACAGAGGAGAACCAGTAAGATGCATGTTTACTTTTTGTTTGTATGTTTGTTTGTTTACATGCTTTCCACACCAGGTTGTGTCTGTGTGTGTTTTGTCTTATTCTTCCTTCGTTATTGTGCTTAACCCGTTCGCTGCTTGAAAATGTTACAAACAAAGGCTTTCCCAGTGCCAGGGAAATCTAATGATTTGGGGGTAAAAATTAACAAAAAATTCTAGCTCAGAAACTACAAAAAATATAACAATGAAATATATATGATTTTTGAAGGAAATTGAATGAAGATTTTGAATCTGGGCTTCTTTTGTTTTAATTTTGATAATAAAAAAGTATTTAGGCAATTAGATTTGGATAGATTTTTTTGCACGATCAAAAGCATATGTATTTACCACTACATCTTCACATCCAAACAAGAACACAAAGCAAAAAAGTTGAAAATAAAGTTTGTATTGTTACACTACACCTGTAAATGAAAGTAAAACAGTTTAGAAGTCTATCAAGACGCTCACACTCTATGCAGACAGGTCAGTCCACGACCACGCCCCCCTCTCCCCACCACGCCCCCTTGCTGGACTTCAACCCTCTCTTTCACTGCTCCTCTTCCCCTACCTTTCCCTCTGCCCCGTGCCACGCCGCGAGCAGGCCGCGCTCCCCTCTTGCGCTGACTATCACGTCACTGACCACTGGCACGCAGTGCAGAGTACACACTAGGCGAGCTCGTTCGACGCTGGCAAACCAGTCAGCTGAACACACACTGAGGTCACACAGCCCAACACAATAACTGACGAATACGGTCGGCAATTCCATCACTATCATCATCTCACCTTCATGCTCGAGTGAGTCGTTGAATAAAAGATTATTGTCTTTGTCAAAAATCATTAGCAGAGCCTGCTCAGCTGTGTAAATACGTTGATTTGGTCGCTGCGCTTGTCGAAGGTTGTGCCGCCATCTTTGCAAGCGAGACGAAGTGCTGGCTGGTCATCCAGTCAGTGATGAGAATAAATGGGCTTTCCCCTCACGTGTGGTCATTTACATATCATTTTAATACTACAGACATATAAGGCTTACTACGCACACTCTATTTAAGTCCGTTGATAGAAATAGTAACGAATGAAAATTCAAGAAAAATGCATGACGTCAGTGGACGGCCCATAGGCACTGGGAAAGCATTTTTAATGCGGCGTCAGCTGACGGCTTAAAGGCACTCTACGGGTTAAAGTGTGTACGTGTTTGCGTTTGTATTGTCTGACATGCCTGCATACACACACACACACACACACACACACACACACACACATACACACATACACACACACACACACACACACACACACACACACACATATAGTATTACGTATGTGTCATCTGTGCATGTGTGATTAATAAATCATTTCAGACACCAAGTAATTCAGCATGTTATGTTTTATTTTCTACCATTTACTTTCTATGTTTTTATTTTTGTTTTACTTCTTTCCTGTTCATCTCTTCAATCAATGTATGGATTGTTTCATCTGTCCATATGCATGTATTGCTCATAATCCATTTGTGGCCTCACTAATTCACCACTTTCATGTGGGCATATCTTTAACTATTTATTTGCCATCATTAAATTTTCTCCAGTTTGTCAATTTTTTGTTTGTTTTGTTATTGTTTGAATTCAGTTTCACTGATCCATTGATTTGTTCCCCTTATTTTCCATTCCCACATTTCGTGTCATGGTCACCGGTGATGGTCACAAGTACTGCATTTGTGTGCAGGGTCACCCAGGAAGCCCTGGCCAGCCAGGTCCTGTTGGCATTATGGGACCTCCGGTGAGTGTGGTCATCTGGTAGGGGAAGGGGCCAGGGGGAGAGGGGGGGGGGAGCAGAAGAGAGGGAAGAGATTGTCATAGTGGCAAAGGGAGGAGGTGCAGGGGTCAAGTATAAAGTACATTAACTGTAGCAGGGTAGAACTTTTTTTTTCTATTTCATTTTGTTTATTATTTGTTTTTTTGTTTGTGACAAAGAAGCAGGAATGCAAATTCTGAATAGGAATTTAAAAATTTGACAGGCCTGACGTGGCCCTTCATGGTCAGCTGTGCTGTACTGAAATTTAGATCATCATATACACTTATTCAGTACTGTATATTTCAACACAGGGTGTCAGGGCTATTCCAAAATCATCAAATAAATTATTCAAGATTGCATATTTTATCTTTCAGAAGCTTACCTCGTGAAATGAGAATCATCTCCCTTCAACCATCTTGTTTAGGAAAGAGTGATCTCTGACTCGTCTCATATGAGAATCATCTCCCTTCAACCATCTTGTTTGGGAAAAGAGTGATCTCTGACTTGTCTCAAAGCAGCATTGTGGGTCCATGGAAAGACTGCTTGTAGTTGGAATGGTCAAGCTAATGGTCTGTGTGGTTTATTTGGACTGAAGCTCATTTCTGCAGTGGGGGAAAAAAAAAAAAAAAAAAAAAAAAAAACCCAAAGAACAGTTTCTTACCAAGTCATGCCACAGTTTGTGAATAGGGTGCTGATTTTTAAACTTCAGGCTATCACCATTGAGTCGGTGAACGCTGTTGAAGATATGGTCATTCCAGAATGTGAGGGTTGGAAAGTGAAGGGAGGCGAGTAAGGGAAAAATCTGTTGGTGGTGGAATGGGGAGTAACTAAGGAGGAAAGTTCATTGTCAGTGCTTATGTAGGATGCCGCCTGGCAGAAGATCTGCTCACTTTTTTGTCCATCATGAAAATGTCTTGAAATCAAATTGTCAGTCCAAATGTAATTGAACTTTCAAATATTTATACTCTGATCAGAAATCACAAGTGAGTACAAACAAAACGAAGCAAGGTTTAAATAAAACATCCAATTTTATGAGGACTGAATCTGAAATTGGGAGTGTACTAAATTGTTGACTGGTTAGTGTGTTTGTTTGTGTGTGTGTGCGTGTATGCGTGTGTGTGTGTGTATTTATATATATGTATATATTATACATGCATAAATATATATGTTTGTATGTATGTGTGTATATATATATATGTGTGTGTGTGTGTGTGCGTGTGTGTGTGTGTGTGCACACATTTACATTGGAAATAAGAAACCTCTACGTGATAATTACCTTGAATCATTTAATGACACTTTTGTTGTTGTTTTTTTCCCTTTTTTTAATAAACAGGGCCCCAATGGAGAAGCAGGACAAGATGGAGAGAGAGGACCCCAGGACCACCGGTCAGTTTAATGCTGTTACTGCTTTTTTTTTTTTTTAAAGAATTGATGTGTTCCTTCTGTCATTGCATTTGCTTTATGTGAAAGAGATTTCTTGGTACCAACATTGAAGACAGAAGCTGAGGATGGTCTTTTTTGTTTGTTTGTTTTGGATTGGTTTGGTTTTGGTTTGTTATAGCCTGTCAGTCATTTTCACAGTATTTACAGAGGTTTATGATGTGTTATCACACATATTTTCCATCACCAATCTCAGTAGGTCTGAAGAGAATCTGTGCTATCTCTCTGTTTGTTCATTTGTTGCAAACCACCAACCTTTTCAGTTTACATTGCTTTTTCACAAAATTGTAAATCAGTAATTTGAGTCTTCATTATTTGGGGGATGCCGTCTTGATCTGTACATGACATTATAAGCTATGAATATTTTTGTCAGTCCTTCAAAGGCAAACAAATCATGTGAACCTCCGTGGTTTGCTTGTAAGTGACTTAGCTGTTTTCAGCCTGTTTGCTTATCTTGTTACTCAGGTCAAAAATAGATAGATGGCTACTTGCTATACAAGACTCCAAAGGGTGAACTTTTGAAGATGAGAATTCTAATTCTTCTTCACTGACTATTTGATTGTTTTAGTAACCAGTTGTGAAATGTTCATTTCCTGACTTGGAATAAATTTTCTGAGTTTGTTTTGGTTTTCTTTTTTTCTGACCTTGAATAAAAAGGATGTGACTGGTTACCAGAAAGAAATAAAAAGAAAGATGGGGTGGGACTGGCAGTGCTAATGGAGCTAAAAATAGAAGAACTTTCAGTATATGTTCCTGACATTTGTGTTTTGTTGTGTCCGACAGGGTCCTCCTGGTGATCAAGGTGTATCAGGGGAGGCAGGAAGTCCAGGAGAGATAGTACGTATTCCAGAATGTCCAGCTGAGAGCGACTGACATCTCTTTTTCTATTCAAAACATGTTTTTACCTCAGTTGCTTGTGTGTCATTGCATTTAAGACAGATTTAGTTTACATAAAGCTTGATGGTTCACATACATGCTCAAACATTTTGCTTCATTTTTGCTAGCTTCTCAGCTACAGCTCTCACGCGTGAATTATGATTTAGATTTTCATAAAAAAGAAAAAAATTCATTTCTATAATTTACCTCTACAGATAACAACATGGACTCTAATTCCTGCCTCGTAAGAGACAGAAGTTTGTGTGGGATTACTGATTTAAATCAAATCCTATGGATCAAATGAAAGTAGAACCTAAGTTTGTTCCACTGAAACGTTCCTGTAAAATTCCTCCTTTTCCAGCAGCCACCTTGCTTTCCCATTCTTGAGATTGATTGTGGGAAAATATTTTGATTTTGTTTCAGTTAAGGATTTATGAAAAAAAAAGTTTTCAATTTTCTTTTTCCAGTCATAAGGAGCATCCTTGTCACCTTGATTTTCTATGCTGTTGATTTTTTTTTTTGTCCTTGTTTTTTCATACTGGGTGTATGATTGTGGGTTACAGCATTTTTCCACCGAATGTCAAAGATCCTGGTTAGGCCTGTTTAAGCAGGTTAGGCCTGTTTTAAAAGACATATTTATGATTGTAGATCAGACTAGGACTTGCCAGCTGTTTTAACTGTTACTTGCTATTCTAGTGTTTTTTAAGGAAGAAGGACATTTCCCTACCCATCTTGCATTTGCATTTTCCAGCCCAGAACTGCTGCTAGTATTTGGGTTTTTTTTTTTTTGAGAAATCAAAGGAATGCGGTCAGTTCACGACTCTAGGCTTTGTGAATGAATCGTTTCCCACACCCCATACCACAGCTAAGATTTCATTGGACACCTCCCAGGGATGCCCATTTATTTGGCCAGCCTTGACTTAAAACAAGGCCGCTGTGTGTGAGGGAAAGTAAAGCGGCACATGCAGTGGTAACGAACACCAGAGGAGACAAACAGAGTGGTCGGATGCAGGCGAAACAAATGCGAGAGGGTGAAGTAGTCCTCGCTCCTCCATCATCCCGACTGCTTGCCTTTTGCTGTCTTCCCTTCCTCTTCCCCTCGCACTCCTTTGGAAGCACATGGGGTTCGTGGCCCGGTGTATAGAGCATTGTTATGTTGATCCAACATAGATCTCAGCATCAAGATTTCCAGTTCCAGATCCTTTCAGATCGTTAGGTTGAGACAGGGGGCTGGAATAGCTCAGTGGTAGAGCGCCGGACTCATAATCTTGGGGTTGCGAATTCAAATCTCCGCCGGGCCGTTTCGGTACAGGGGGATTTTTCCCTCGGAGTTAACATTGGTTCGGACTCCATTTCCCATACAGTCCTTCGAATGAGACTATAAACCGAGGTTCCATGTGTGAACACATGCATAACATCTTGCACACATGTAAAATCCCATCACCAATTTTCGGAAGAGGCCAGTTTAGCTGTTAGTATGGATGACACGTTACACAGAGCATGCACCTTCCCTGAAGTTGGAGTATGGCTGCCTTGATGGCGGGATAAAAAACGGTCATACACACAAAACTCCACTCCCTTTGTTAGGTAGCTGGGATTTATCCTTGCCTTTCTATACAGGGGGTGTCCGCAGGAGTATCAGCCTGTGTACGCAGAAGAAGAAGAAGTTAGGTTGAGACTTCAAACCACATGGGTAAGAGGGATGATGCGTGAAGAAAACCTCCGCTGTGGTAAAAGGGAAGAAAGAGCCCACAAACACTCTTACTATTGTCATGTTTATAGATCACCTACAGGGAAGGAATGTGTCTACCTTGATGATGGGATTTAGAAAAACAAAAAGAACAGTCTCATGTGCTAAAATCTCATCCATGGTGAGCCTCAGAGCTGCAGCTGAGGACTGAAGGGAAAAGAGGCAACCCCACAGTGGCACGGTGCTGAGAAAGTGACCAGTGCATAACTGAAGCACAAGTTGATTGGAGGCACAACAGCATCACAGACTTACAGATACAGTGTTTCTGACTACAGTTCAGGCTTTGCCCTGGGAACAGCCTTTCATAGTATCCAGACGAACAACAAACTGTCAGATTGAACGGACTGTGGCACTGATTTCAGACTACCTAGATGAATAACGAACTACCAGATTGAACAGACTGTGCTCCTAATCACAGGTTACTCAGATGAACAACAAACTATCTGACTGAACTGACTATGGTAGAGATTTCAGATTACCCAGTCTAACAACAGACTACCAGACTGAATTGATTAAGATACAGATTTCAGTCTGGGAACTGGACAAGCAACAAACTGATATACTGACATTACCACAGCACAGACTCGGGTCAGGGAACAATTTTTTTCCTGAAGAGCCTCAAGACTAATGAAAGGTTAATCTGGCCCAACTCAAAGCAGCATGCTGGTCATTCATCATTAGGCCGATTGCTCTTGCCAGAGCATAGGCCATCAACAACTGCCCGCCAACGACCACGGTCCTGGGCATTCTTTTCTAATTCGCCTTAGCTGTAACCCATCTGCCTGGTGTCCGCTTCCAGGTCCCGCCTCCAGGTGTTTCTTGGTCTTCCTCGCTTCCTTTTGCCTTGGGGATTCCAGGTCAGGGCTTTTCATGTGGTGTTGTCCGGGGGCTTTCGGAGCGTGTGTCCTATCCACCGCCATCTTCTTTTGCGGACGTCTTGCTCTACTGGCAGTTAGTTACTTCTTTCCCACTGGTCTTTGTTGCTGAATATCTCTGGCCAGTGGATGTGGAGGATCTTTCGCAGGCAACTGTTATCGAACGTCTGCAGTTTTTGGATGGTGGTTTTTGTGGTTTGCCAAGTCTCTGACCCATATAAGAGGCAGATTTGATATTTGAATTGAAGAGGGCTATCTCCATTAAAACAAGCAACTGCACACATGTTTGAGTCTGTGGTTTGACCTGGTTGTGTGTGTGTGTGGATTTTCAGGGTCCCCCAGGTCCTCAGGGTAATCCAGGACCCCCTGGTCCCCCAGGACTGGGAGGGTTCCCAGGTGGACGAGGATTCCCAGGAAGTCCTGTGAGTGATGACCTTGGTTTGTTTGAGCTGTGGAGGGTGGGGATGACTGTGTGTCAGTGGTTGTGTGAGGTGGGGTTGTGGAGAGTGGGAACTGAAAACTGGGTTTTTTTGTTTTCATCTTAACAAGTGACATTAGACATGAAAGATGATGGAAAGAGAGAGGGTATTGTGTATGTGTGTGTGTGTGTGTGTGTGTGTGTGTGTGTGTGTATGTGTGTGTGTGTGTGTGTGTGTGTGTGAGAGAGAGAGAGAGAGAGAATGTGCATGCCCACATACATCCACTGTGTATGTTTTTGTGAGCTGCATGCATGTATATAGGTACATAAAAGAGGCAGTGCAGTTGTAATCATATGTTTACCTAGTTTCATTTGTGTCACCATGTGTATGATCAAACTCTGTGTGTGTGTGTGTGTGTGTGTGTGTGTGTAGTATGTATATGTGTGTATGTGTGTGTGTATCTATATATATATGTCTCTCTCTCTCTGTCTCTTCTCTCTCTCTCTCTCTCTCTCTCTCTCTCTCTCTCTCTCTCTCTCTTCTCGCGTTTGTGTGTGTGCGTGTGTGTCTATATTTGCACTTTGTGCTGTGAAGCAATATATGTCAGAACTCTATTCATACATGTTTTTTAAATGAAATTTGTGTCACAGGATGCGCTGTGCATGCAAGGTGTATATGCACAGTGTACCATTGCTCTTTCACACACAATTATTATCGTTAACGAAATACAATAGTATTGTACTTGTACAGTCATACACTGACGATGATGTGTAATGAAGATGACACTGATGATCAATGTGCAGGGTCCCAAGGTGCGAGGGATCTGCCAGTGGTCCCAGGTGGTCGTGAGTTCTCCTGACCCTTTTCTCTACATGATTTATGTACCAGCGTGAGCATGGTGTTCTCCTGATCCTCTTCTCTTACAAGCTTATGTAGCCGTGTGAGAATGGTCTCCTGATCCTCTTCTCCTCAAGGTTTATGTAGCCAGCGTGAGGCATGGTAGTTCTCCTGATCCTCTTCCCTACAAGGTTATGTAGCCAGTGTGAGGAAGGGAGTTCTCTGATCCTCTCTCTACAGTTATGTAGCCATGTGAGGAATGGGAGTTCTCTGATCTCTCTCTACAAGGTTTACATAGCCATGTGAGGAATGGAGTCTCCTGATCCCTTCTCTTACAGGTTTACATAGCAGTGTGAGGAATGGGGTTCTCGATCCTCTTCTCTTACAAGGTTACATAGCAGTGTGAGGAATGGGAGTTCTCTGATCCCTTCTCTACAGGTTTATGTAGCCAGTGTGAGGAATGGGAGTTCTCTGATCCTCTCTCCTACAGGTTTATGTAGCAGTGTGAGAATGGAGTTTCTGATCCTCTTCTCCTACAAGGTTTACATAGCCATGTGAGATGGGAGTTCTCCTGACCTCTTCTCCTACAAGTTACATACCAGTGTGAGAATGGGATTCTCTGATCCTTTTCTACAGGTTATGTAGCCATGTGAGGAATGGGAGTTCTCCTGATCCTCTTCTCCTACAAGGTTACATAGCAGTGTGAGAATGGAGTTCTCCTGATCCTCTCTCCTACAAGGTTTACATAGCCGTGTGAGGAATGGGAGTTCTCCTGATCCTCTTCTCCTACAAGGTTTTACATAGCCAGTGTGAGGAATGGAGTTCTCCTGATCCTCTTCTCCTACAAGGTTTACTAGCCAGTGTGAGGAATGGGAGTTCTCCTGATCCTCTTCTCCTACAAGGTTTACATAGCCAGTGTGAGGAATGGGAGTTCTCCTGATCCTCTTCTCCTACAAGGTTTACATAGCCAGTGTGAGGAATGGGAGTTCTCCTGATCCTCTTCTCCTACAAGGTTTATGTAGCCAGTGTGAGGAATGGGAGTTCTCCTGATCATCTTCTCCTACAAGGTTTACATAGCCAGTGTGAGGAATGGGAGTTTCAGATCCTTTCTCCTACGAGGTTTGGTAGCCAGTGTGAGGAATGGGAGTTCTCCTGATCCTGTTCTCCTACAAGGTTTACATAGCCAGTGTGAGGAATGGGAGTTCTCCTGATCCTGTTCTCCTACAAGGTTTACATAGCCAGTGTGAGGAATGGGAGTTCTCCTGATCCTGTTCTCCTACAAGGTTTACATTGCCAGTGTGAGGAATGGAGTTTCCTGATCCTGTTCTCTACAAGGTTTACATAGCCAGTGTGAGGAATGGAGTTCTCCTGATCTGTTCTCCTACAAGGTTTACATAGCCAGTGTGAGGAATGGGAGTTCTCCTGATCCTGTTCTCCTACAAGGTTTACATAGCCAGTGTGAGGAATGGAGTTCTCCTGATCTGTTCTCCTACAAGGTTTACATAGCCAGTGTGAGGAATGGGAGTTCTCCTGATCCTGTTCTCCTACAAGGTTTACATAGCCAGTGTGAGGAATGGGAGTTCTCCTGATCCTCTTCTCCTACAAGGTTTACATAGCCAGTGTGAGGAATGGGAGTTCTCCTGATCCTCTTCTCCTACAAGGTTTACATAGCCAGTGTGAGGAATGGGAGTTCTGATCCTGTTCTCCTTCAAGGTTTATGTAGCCAGTGTTAGGAATGGGAGTTCTCCTGATCCTTTTCTCCTACAAGGTTTATGTCACGGAAGTTAGGAGTGGGTGGTTTGCAGGGCAAAATGAAATAGCATAGTAAGTCAGGGTGGGTTTCCAAGAATATGTTAAAGAGAAATAATGTGAAAGCTGAAAAGCTGAAACGTGGGTGATTGAAAGTGGGAAAGGGAAAGGGAATTTTTTTCTCATGCCGTCACTCTTACAATGTCTACAGACAGTGTGCTAGCCTACTTTTGCCAGTTTCCGTTGCTGTCATTGTACAAACAGATGCTACAAATGTTTTCCGTGCTACAAGCCTAAGTTCAGAACCACATTTTTTTTTTCTCATGGGAGGAATGAAGAGGTGGGAGGGTTGGAAGGGTGGATGAGGAGGGGGCAGAGGGGGAGGGGGGGTTGTTGTCTCATTTCTGTGCCTTCTCAGTGCACATTACTCCCTCACTGTTTATTATGGCTCGCTGTTGCACACAGCCACACTCAGGTTGATGTTATGCAGTCTCTGCACCAGCAGTCTTCAGGGAGCTATCGGTGTCAAGCAGTCATGAGGTCATATGTCGGGGAGGGGGGGGGGGGGGGGGGGAGGCGGTGTAGCCCAGCAGTAGAGCGCCAGACTTATAACCTTGGTGAACCTGGGGTTGTGGGTTCAAATCTCTGCCGGGCCATTTCGGTACAGGAGGATTTTTCCCTCTGAGTTAACATTGGTTCTGACTCCATTCCCCCACAGTCCTTCGAATGAGACTATAAACCAAGGTTCCATGTGTGAACGCACACATAACATCTTGCACACACGTAAAATCCCATCACCAACTTTCGGAAGAGAAGGCCAGTTTGGCCGTTGGTATGGATGACACGTTACACATAGCATGCACCTTCCCCAAAGTTGGAGTATAGCTGCCTTAATGGCGGGATAAAAAAACGGTCATACATGCAAAACTCCATGGGTAGATGGGATTAATCCTTGCCTGTCTATACAATGAGTGTCCGCAGGAGTATCAGCCTGTGTACACAGAAGAAAAAAAACTGTCAGAGGAAGCAGTGTGCTGTGGGAGGTACACTTGTAATCGTGACGACCAGAAGCTGGGAAGAAACTAATGAAGGGGAGGGGAGGAATACCAAACAAAATAGAACAAGGAGGGAGTAGTAGTATATGGCCTTTTTTTTTTTCAAAACATCTTTTGAATGTATGTGAGTGTTGGGAAGAAGCTAAAAAAGATAGGGAGAGGAGAAAGGTCTTGAATTCTGGTAATACCATTTAGTATCGATATCAGTCGGCGCCTTCGGTGAAGTAAGGTGCTTTCCTTTGTCCCTCCTTCATTACTCTGAAAGTGTTTTGTTGTATTTGTGAACTGCATTTTAGTGTGTGTGCGTGTGTGTGTGCATATATGCATGCATACTGTCTCTATCTTTCTCTCTCTATGTGTGTGTGTTTGTGTACTCGCTCTCTCTCTCTCTCTCTCTCGCTCTCTCTCTCTTTCTTTCTTTCTTTTCTGTCTCTCTCTCTCTCTCTCTCTGTATGTGTGTTTGTGCGTTCTCTCTCTCACTCACTCTGTGTGTGTGTGTGGGGGGGGGGGGTGTACTATTTTAAAACTTTGTGTCTGTGTTCACAGGGAGAAAAGGGCGGCGTCGGTGACCCAGGACCTGCCGGACCTGCAGGTCCACCTGTAAGTCTTTACCAATCAAATTTCTCCAATGTAAATTACCAGGCTTTTGATCCATATAGTTATGTGTATTCATGTGTCATGTAATTTCCTGTGCTTCATTATTGTAATTTGCTTGAATTCACTGCAGATTAATTCTAGGTTTTTATTCATGTAATTTTCTGGTATTTAGACTTTTGACTGTATCACGTTCAACCCTTATTCCATGCTTAAATAACAAGTGAAATGTGATGTTTCCTTCCTAATCATGTGCTGCTGTGAGTCAGCAAATTTCAAATGATGTAGACAACTTTTCTCTCTTTTTTTTCCCCTTCTAACTTGAACCAGTGAAATAACGTTATAGTGAGGCCAGTTTTTAGACAGAATCATAGTGGATGGTCATGACAGGTAACTCTGTAAGTATGAATACCAAACCCATGTGAATTCGCATGGTGGCAGAAAGTATATTTGACTGTAGTACAGTCACATTCTTTTGATTTGTAATAGATAAAATACATCCTGTTGGAATGAGAAGTATTGAGGAAGTGATTAAGGATCTGTTCAGCCCTTATTTTCTCAAGAAATCATATGTCACTGGATGATGGAAACAGTTTAAAAAAAAAATTGATATAGAAAAATTATATTCCAGTAGCTTTGTGTTCTTTCTGTGTGCCGAAAACTGATATAGAAAAATTATATTTCAATAGCTTTGTGTTCTTTTTGTGTGCTGATGCAGAGTTATGGCAATTTGAGTGAGCCAACCTAAACCTTTCAACTGAACAGGAAATTACACAGCCGGTGGGTATGTCAGAGTTGAAAGGTTAAAGGTTATGCATGTTGCAGGGCACTCCTGGTCCAGCTGGTGGTGTAGGCCCAATGGGTCCCAAAGGAGATACTGTGAGTATGGAGATGTGTGTGTGTGTGTGTGTGTGTGTGTGTGTGTGTGTGTGTGTGTGTGTGTGTGTGTGTGTTTGTGTGTGTTTGTGTGAGTGTGTGTGTGAGGTGTGTGTGTGTGTTGTGTGTGTGTGTGTGTGTGTGTGTGTGTGGTGTGTGTGTGTGTGTGTGTGTGTGTGTGTGTGTGTGAGTGGTGTGTGTGTGTGTGTGTGGTGTGTGTGTGTGTGGTGTGTGTGTGTGTGTGTTTCGTATGAGTATGTGTGTGTGTGTGTTGCTGTTGCTTTATATACATATTTGTTATGTTATTCTTATACCACTTACTCTCAGCACAGTGCGATCATTGGCTGAAAATGCTTTGACAATGCTGATTCCAGGGCCCTGAAGGACCTCAAGGACAGCAGGGTTCAGAAGGACATCCAGGTCCCCGTGTAAGCTTATTTGAATCTTTTTTATGATTTGATTGGGAGATGTAAGAGAAAGTGATCAAAATGAAGCAGAGATAATGTGTAATCTTATTTGATTTTTTTTTTTTCAATTTCAGTGTTTGCAGAAGAAAAGGAAGTACAGCCAGGATTAGACAATGTGTACTTTTGTGTGTATTTTTTTAATGCACCATGGAGTGTTTCAAACAGACACAGTTGTAGAGCAGTTTTGTGGGCATATCTGATTTCAGAAGTTTGTTGTGTTTTTTTAAGCACATTCGGAGGCACATATTACACTTAGTGATGTGACTGTAGGTGGAAATTGAAAGAGATTTTTAGAGAGAAATTATCATTAATCCATCAGTCAAAAGCGACAAACAAATTACAAGACAAAACACGACGCGTTTCGACTTCTTTGGTCTTCTTCAGGCAAGAGTAACGACATTCAGGACAATGAAAACAAAGAACGAGCAATCGCTTATCTTTTCAAATTCAGTGCAAGATGTTGCTACACTGTTGGCAAAGACAAACCCATAGCTCCTTGCCGTTATGCAGTGTTCATGTCTGCATGTTTCTACTAGTCACCATCAGGTGCTGTGAACGCAACCGGGCAGCAGCCTGAAGTTGCCCAGAAGAAATGGGTTCTAGCTTTAGAATCAAACTCTCTCAGGTCCTAGTTTTTTGGGGTTTTTGCTGCAGTTTAATGCTGTGTGTAGTTTTTACTGTATTTCTCTGAAGATTCCTTCAGATACCTGTGTTCTCCTCTTCTCAGGGTTTCACAGGTTTGCTCTGTTCGTGTTGGTTAGATGTATGTCCATTATCCATGTTAGACTGCAGATGTTATAAATGAGAGAGAGAGTTGGTGGTTATTTGTAAACCCTAAAAGTTTGCGAGAGAGGGGGAGAGAATTCACACATGGTGTGTATTGATTAATGCTAAAGAGTTTGTAGAGTGGATGGGGAGGGGGGCGTGGGTGGTGGGGGGGGGCATGGGGGATATAGGCTGGGTTAAGGAGTCAGGGAAAGGAATCGGGGGGAGATTACTCAAACATTTTTGTTTCGCTGGTGTTGTTTCTCTTTGTGGCGGGAAGAGGTTGAGAGATGTTTGATGCTGCTGATGGGAAGGAAGGGATGGCGGGATGGTATGGGGTTTATAGGGTGAGGGGGTAGCAGGGGATGTTACTCCGTAAATGACATGAGAGTGACGTTTCTGTGTCATGCAACTGTTTGATGATTTTGCAGGGCTACAGAGGGCCCACTGGACCAGTCGGTCCTCCCGGGATGGATGGAGACAAGGTCAGTGCTGTCTGTGTGTGCTGTCTGTGTGTGTGTCTGTGTGCGCTGTCTGTGTGGTGTCTGTTGTGCTGTCTGTGTGTGCTGTCTGTGTGCGCTGTCTGTGTGCGCTGTCTTGTGTGTGTGTCTGATAGGGAGCCAAGTAGTGTGAAGCAGGCGTTGACATGGAAGTGTTTACCATTGCTGTGTGTCTGGGAACAAACTGCTCTAGTGTGGGATGGTGTGTGTGTAGGAATGTGTTTGCAGCTGCTTTATGTCTACTGAACACTTGATTTAGTATGAGATTGAGAATGTTTAGAATGGGTGTATGTCTACTGAGCCACTGATTTAGTATGGGATTGAGAGTGTTTACAGAAGGTATGTGTCTACTGAACAGTTGATTTAGTATTGGATGAGAGTGTTTACAGAAGGTATGTGTCTACTGAACAGCTGATTTAGTATGGGATTGCGAGTGTTTACAGAAGGTATGTGTCTACTGAATCACTGATTTAGTATGGGATTGAGAGTGTTTACAGAAGGTATGTGTCTACTGAACAGCTGATTTAGTATGGAATTGAGAGTGTTTACAGTGGTGTGTGTCTGCTGAACAGCTGATTTAGTATGGGATTGAGAGTGTTTACAGTGGGTGTGTGTCTGCTGAACAGCTGATTAAGTATGGGATTGAGAGTGTTTACAGTGGGTGTGTGTCTGCTGAACAGCTGATTTAGTATGGGATTGAGAGTGTTTACAGTTGGGTGTGTGTCTACTGAACAGCTGATCTTGTATGGGATTGAGAGTGTTTACAGTGGGTGTGTGTCTACTGAACAGCTGATCTTGTATGGCATTGAGTGTGTTTACAATGGGTGTGTGTCTGCTGAACAGCTGATCTTGTATGGGATTGAGAGTGTTTACAGTGGGTGTGTTTGCTGAACAGCTGATCTTGTATAGATTGAGAGTGTTTACAGTGGGTGTGTTCTACTGAACCACTGATTTAGTATGGGATTGAGAGTGTTTATGGTGGGTGTATGTCTACTGAACAGCTGATTTAGTATGGGATTGAGAGTGTTTACGGTGGGTGTATGTCTACTGAACAGGTGATTTAGTTCAGGATTAAGAGTTTGTAGGAGGAGTTTAGTGTGGTTTGTATCAGCTGAACTGTCACTAAAGTGTGGGACAGGGCATTTGTATGGAAGAGTTCAACTGTTGTTGTGTGTCTACTGAACAACTGCTATAGTGTAATATAGGGAGTTTGTGTGGAGTTGTTTACTATCACTGTGTATGTGTGATGAGTAATTAAGTATGAGATTAGAGCAGTGATATGAACATGTTCACTGTCTCTGTACGTCTGATGAATAACTGGTCAGGTGTGAGATGGGGGCGATGATATGGACATGTATACTGTCTCTGTGCGTCCACCAGGTAACTGGTTCAGTGTGAAACAGGGTGATGATCTGGATGTTCATCATGTCCATTGGGGAACTTCAAAGTTTTAGTTGACGAGTGAAAAGGAAGTTTATCACACTATCTGTCTCTAACTGTGTACTGTGTCCTCAGCATGAATTGATCTGTTACAGGGAGAAAGAGGCCCACCCGGGAGATTGGAATGAAAGGAGAATACGGCCCACCGGTAAGATCGCTGTCAGCTCTGTCTGAACTATATCAGTTTTTGTGTAATCTGTTTGTTTTCCTCAACATATAGACAGAAAGAAATTGTGCGACATTTGCAAGATAAAAGCGAAACAGATGTTTTACTTGGTTTTTGTTTTGGTTTAATGGTAATGAGCCCAGAGTATCCTGACTGCAAGAAAATACCACGAAGGGTATTGAAATTGGTTCCGTTCTCTAAGGTTCTGTTCTTTGATTATCAGTTTAAAGAGAAAGTTGTTCAGTGGGTATGCCTTTATGGACAAATGATCTTATTCATGTTTTGTTCTTTTCAAATGTCGGCAAAAGCTATGTTGTTAGTAACAATTTGCTGTTCAGCGAGAAGCAGTTTGTTAAATTTTCTTTGAAGAGAAAAACATTTAGGAGATTTTGAAAAACAGATCTTTTTCTTTCATGGAGATGTAAAAGAAATTTCCATTTTTCCTGTTAACGTGAGCATACAAATGTGGGAATAGCACTGATCAGCCAGCAGACGGGCAAGTAAATGGAAGTGACTTAATACTGAAATGTAGACAAGTAGAGCAAACTGATAGGTCAGGGTTCGCCCAAGACTGACATGGTAAATATTCAAGCCAAGCAGGGAGTTAGATAAAAACTCCCCATTTTGGTTAAAAGACAAAGTGAAAATTGCCTAGTGAGAATCACTGACCCCCAATTTTTTGTTTGTTTGTTTCTGGTTATCATTGTCAAACAAACATACACACATAATCAGCCTGTCGGTTATCCAACAGATTCCTTTTCCCGTGTCTGAATGGTCAGAATCACAAAAATATTTGTCATGCTTTGAGAGATAAGGTGCGTCACAAATAATCTTCATTTCTGCTGTTAACTTATATGTGGGTTTTTATACATGTGTAGTTCTAGACTTGTATAACTAATGTATTTTAAACCAAACCATTTCAAAAGTAGTGTTTGAGATGTGATCTCCTTCAGTCGTATTGTTTTCAGCCCTAAATTTGTCTTGTTCATGTCAATTTCTCTTGTTTACATCAATGTGTCTTGTTTAATTGTAACTTCTCTTAGAGAACAGGTACAATGATTTTGATTTGAGGAGATCATTTTTATGCAATCTTTTTGCTTTCATCTTTATGGTTTTACCTTTTTTTTAACAGGGTCCCCCAGGTCCTCAAGGTCCACTTGGTCTTCAGGGTCCTCCTGGACCTCCTGTAAGTGGTTGTGTGTGTGTGTGTGTGTGTGTGTGTGTGTGTGTGTGTGTGTGTGTGTGTGTGCGTGTGTGTGAGAGTGTGTGTGTGTGGTTGTGTGTGTGTGTGTGTGTATGTATGTGTGTGGTTTGTGTATGTGGTTGTGTGTGTGTGCGTGTGTGGTTTGTGTGTGTGTGTATTTGTGTGAGTGCATGCACGCATGCATGTGTTGATGTGTATGTGAGTGTGTGTATGTCTGTGTTTGTGTGCTCATGTGTGTGTGTGTGTTGTTTGTTCATGTGCATGTGTGCATGCATGTGTGTGTGTGTGTGTGTCTGTGTGTAAATGAATGAGTGATTTAGTTGAGTGGGTGAGAGAGAAAGACAGACAGACAGACAAGAGAGGCAAGAGTTTGCCTTCATGTTTGTATGTGCACGCATATGCTTCTTTGTCCATAGTATGCATAAGCATAAATATTGATCTTTCTGCATTTGTGTTCATGTAAATGTTTGTAGTGTGTGCACACGTGTGTGTCCTAGAATACATGAGTGTGTGTTTTAGCTTGTGCATGCATATGTGTATATGATGTGTGTATTTGCATGCGTGTATGTTTTTTGGTTCATCTCATGTGTGCTCATGTCTGATCTGTGTGACAGGGCCCTTCTGGGGAACCAGGAATAAGGGGACTTCAAGGGCCCCCTGGTCCAAAGGTAAACAACTCTGTGTGTGTGTGTGTGTGTGTGTGTGTGTGTGTGTGTGTGTGGTGTGTGTGTGCGTGCGTGCATATGAGTGTGTGTGTGTGTGTGCGTATGTGTGTGTGTGTGCGCGCGTGTAGGAGATAAGATAATGTTGCTTATAGCCCAGCCGACCACAAGGGCCACATCAGGCTGTCACCACGTTAAAATCAACTCAAGTGATTTTTTAAAAAAAAAAAAAACCACCTTTCACACATCTCTTTAAAAGACATCTTCTAGAAACACACTAGAAACTTCGTTAAAATCTTTCATCCGTAAAATCTTAAATCAAATGAAAAACGTTAATCTCTCTCAAAACTCAAAGATCACGTTAGGCGGGACATCCCTGAACAGGATTTTCATGGACTCGCTGTAAAATGTTTGTGTCTCACATCATGCAGCGCGCGCGTGTGTGTGTGTATGCCTGTGTGTGTACTCGCATGGATGTATATATATGTATGTTTATGCGTGGTGTGTTGATATGCCATGCATGAGATGGTGTGTTTTCTCTCACATTGTTTTGATAAGCCTCTCTCCCCTCTTTTTCTCACATACACACACATGTGCACACACACACACACACACACACACACACACACACACACACACACATGTGCACACACACACACACACACACACACACACACACATGTGCACACACACACACACACACACACACACACATGTGCACACACACACACACACACACACACACACACCACACACCACACACACACACCACACACACACACACACACACACACACACACACACACACACACACCACACACCACACACACACACCACACACACCACACCACACACACACACACACACACACACACACACACACACCACACACACACACACACACACACACACACACACACACACACGCTACTTACCTCTTTCGTCACTTTCAACTCGCCCATCCACACAAACATACAATGCACAGAGTGTGTTGGACCGAAGCGTCACTGTGCACACACACACACTAGAAACATGCAGGCTCTCAGCGAAGCGTCACTGTGCCACACACACACACACTAGAAACATGCAGGCTCTCAGCGAAGCGTCACTGTGCACACACACACACTAGAAACATGCAGGCTCTCAGCGAAGCGTCACTGTGCACACACACACACACTAGAAACATGCAGGCTCTCAGCGAAGCGTCACTGTGCACACACACACACACTAGAAACATGCAGGCTCTCAGCGAAGCGTCACTGTGCACACACACACACTAGAAACATGCAGGCTCTCAGCGAAGCGTCACTGTGCACACACACACTCTAGAAACATGCAGGCTCTCAGCGAAGCGTCACTGTGCACACACACACACTAGAAACATGCAGGCTCTCAGCGAAGCGTCACTGTGCACACACACACACACTAGAACCATGCAGGCTCTCAGCAGAGCTATTCAACCTCTGATTCATGGTGTTCCAGGTTCAGAGGGCCCCCGGGGTCTGCTGGGTCCCACGGGTTTGAACGGTCTGCAGGGAATGCCGGGCCCACCAGGACCCAAGGGAGACCAGGGAGAGCCTGGCAAGAAGGTCTGGAACCAGTGGAGTTGTGGATGGAAATGAATGGGGAGAGAGGGGGGTAGGAGGGGGAGAAGGAGGGACGTGGGATGGGGGTGGAAAGGGTTAGGGGGAGTAGGAGGGGGCGAAGGAGGGATGTGGGACGGGGGTGAACAGGGTTTTAAAAAGGTCCGAGGGGAATAAACAAGGATGAACATGGATTGCTGGACTGACAAGAGAGGAGAGGACGAAAGGGGAGGATAGGAGGAGGGAGGGGCCAAGGGGGAAGGAGAGAGGGAAAGAATGAGGAGAATTAGACCAAACAAAAAGGTTCTGAAGGAATAGGAGAAAGAAGAAAGAGAAGAAAAAGGTTACAGAGGAATTGGTATCCGTAGGTTCTGGAAGGATTAAGCGTGAGATAAAACTGATGGATGGACAGAGAGAGTAGTGGGTGAAAGAGGGAGTGAAGGGCGTCGAAGGATGGAGAGAATGATGGAAATGGGAGAAAAGGAACAGCGGCTTGGACAGAGATGAGTTGGGGAGAGGATAGGGCACAGAAGGTGGAGACAGGGAGGGGGTTTAGCAAAGAAAGCAGAAAGTTCCGAAAGGAATAAACTTTGCAAGAAAAAATGGATGGATGAATGGACAGGAAGAAGGAGGAGTAGCAGAAGCAGGGGAATGCAGAAGGTGAAATGATGGGTTAGGAGGGGAGGGAGGGTGATGGGAAGCTGGGAGGTTTAAAAAGTTCTGGAAGGGATGAAAAAAAAAAAAAAAAACGAAAGGGAGAAAACTGTTAGGTGGCACCCTTCATGGTGGTGAAAAAAAGGGAAGTAATCTGGCAAAAAGTTGTTGAAGGAAATAACATGACAGAAATTGGATGGGGGAGGGGGCAGGGAGGAGGGTGGTTACAGATGGTAAAAAGTTATTGAACGAACATGCATAAGAAATGGATGGATGAACAGAGATGGAAGGGGGCGGGGAGAAGGGGATGGTAAGAATGGAGAGGGCATACAGTTCTAGATTGTATAATCAAGGAAAGAGGGGGAGGGGGGGGGGGGGGGGACAGAGGAGATGGGAAGAGAAGGGAGGTGTGTGTGTGAGAGTGTGTGTGTGTGTTTGTGTGTGTGTGTGTGTGTGTGTGTGTGGTGTGTGTGTGTGTGGTGTGTGTGTGTGTGTGAGTGTGTGTGAGTGAGTGAGTGTGTGTGTGTGTGTGAGTGAGTGAGTGTGTGTGTGAGTGTGTGTGTGTGTGTGTGTGTGTGCGCGCATGTGTGGTGCATGCATGGGGGAGGGACAGAGGCAAACAGTTCTTGAATGAAAAACAAAAAACAGGAAGAAAATTGGACTGTGACAGAGTGAGGAAAGGTCTGAGTGTACAGAAGGAAGGAAGGGAGACAGACAGTGTTGTCAAATGGGTTCATCATGCGAGCAGTTCGCACACAACCAGTCCCTAGGATTGTGTGTGACTGGTGTTGGTAGATTGGTGATCACCAGATTCACAGACTGAGTGACGGTCTTCTTCTTCTTCTTCTTCTTCTTCTTCTTCTTCTCAGCATTCCAGTATCTGGTAGCGTGTGAACTCATTTTACCCTATTAGGATACTCACACTATACTCGAGAGTCTAGTTCACTCCCAACTTCGTTGAGTGCAGAAATTTGTGGGAAGAGGTTGTGGAAAAAGATAGACAAAAGATATGGTAGACAGAAAGGACAGTAGACGACAGTACAACAAAGGAGGAGACAGAGTTACTGAGAGCGAAAAGGAAAAAGGGACATTACTAGCACAGAATGTCCAGAAGGAAGGGGAACTATTTGTACAAAAGACCCCCGGTATCCCCACGGGGAGGGTGAGTGACAGTGGTGGACGAGGGAATGGATGAAGAAAAAAACAAAAAAAATTGAGGTAGACACTGGAGATGGAAGAAGAGGAGAGGGGAGGAAAGAAAGAAGGGAGAGAAGAAAAGGAGCAGATGTCAATGCAAACATAGCTGTGCAAGAATTTACAGATAAAAAGGGGGAGAATTTCACACATATTTTGTTTGTCACAGGGACCACATGGACCAGACGGACCACTTGGACCAGCTGGTCCTGCCGGACCATCAGTAAGTTATTTGTAGTGGCTCTGAATGTTGGTGTCATTAGCACTGCCTGAAACAGATGTTAACAGATTTTTTTAATGGAAAACGATGTGTGTGTGAGTGAGTGTGTGTGTGTGTGTGTGCGCACATGTTGGTGTGTGGGGTGAGGGGCGAGGGGTGTGTATATGTGTGTTTATGTGCTCCCCCCCACCCCCACCCCCTCTCTACCCCCTACCCCCCATCTCCCTTCCCCTCTTCCCCCCCTTCCCTCTTACCCCTCCCTCTCCCTTTCCCCCTCTTCCCCCTACTCCTCTTGCCCCCCTTCCTCCCTCCTTCCCCTTCTCACACCCCCCCCCCCACACACACACAGAGCCACACCCATGTCCATCTTATTGCAGCCCCAGCACCAGCAGTCTGCAGGGAGCCGTCAACATCCAGTTGCCATTTTTTTGAAAATAGATTATTGCTGCACAGATGTGTTTTTGATTGATTTGATCCATTTTGTTGTTGTTCTT